>WBMW01001028.1:1087666-1168958 GCA_013396635.1 Penelope pileata | reverse complement strand
AAAAAAAAAAACAACAACAACAACAACAAAAAACTATTTCCAACCTACTCAGAGACTAAAGGCAATTACATTAAATGCCATCACGACTGTGAAGGCATCATGACCAATACACAGACTTTTCTTTCTTTCCCCTTTTTAAGTACGGGGGGTCTTATTTTCTTCTATCATAAATCAAAACAAAAAAGAAAATTAAAAAAAATCAGAGCTACCAGAGTTAAGTGAAATATTAAAAAAAATTCGATTCTGAGAGAAACTAACAGAGGAAAATTAATGATGATGTGGTCAAAATATTTAAAAGAAATATAAGCCCACTTATTGTTTTAGCTTGGATCAAACACTTTACTAGGGCTAAAGCAGCACTACGCAGTAAATGTAGCTATTGTTAGCAAACCTTCTGCTTTATCTGTTGTAGAACTTTGAGGAATCAAGAGCAAAAGCATGTGTTTTTTGAAGGAGCCATTATATTTAAATAATGATAGCTTTCTTTGGTTATGTTTATTTTGTTGCAGTATCTTTCACTTCAGATGTCACTGTCTGGGTTCTACTTGCTAAGCTGCAATGTATGTTATGATCTCAGAACAACATGCCAAAAAAGTTTAAATTCCAGAAACAACTATAATCCTTTGGTTATATAATTGTCCTAAAAATGAACAAAGCAACATTAAAAATACTTGAGATTCCTCACTTGAGGTACACATTAAATAAACAAAACATAAAAGGATATTAAAAACAAAAAATCCAGCTCCAAGCAACACTGCATGATTTGTGCTCTGAGAAAGACACAATCAAGCATCTGAGCTTACCAGCAATGAAGCATAGCATTAATTTTTCATTTTCATTACTCTGGCTTATAAACTTTGTAGGAAAGTAGCAGACACAGAGAAAGAACTTGTCTTTCTCTGTAAGATAGAAAAGAAAGCACTGAAAAAAGCTGTTTGCTTTCCCTACCTTTTTTTACCCAGTTATTTACACCAATCAATAATACTGCTAGCCTGTGCAGCTGAATAGAAATAAAATTGTTACAAAAAGTATAAAAATTTGTAAAAGTAGAATAAAAATAAATGAAAATAAATAGGATGAAGAATCTTGTTTGGTAGCTTGAGAGATATTTTGGTTGTGTCAGTTGGTCTTCCCCCTTTAAAGGTAAGAATGCAACTCTTCCACACCTCAATGTACTGGCATCACTGTTAACACTTAACCTTTAACACACACAGTTTACCAGGGGAAGGACAGGAAAGCAGCAGAAGCAGGCATGCTAACCCAAAGGCTGAACACACTCAGCAGGTGTGAAACATGAACAGACCGTCTAAACAGTACTGGGGTTGTCCACCACTCTAAGGTCTGTGGAATGTGAGCTTTTCGAGGCAGATGCTGCTTAATTTCCTCAACATGTAAAGCCTTTCACTTGTATTTGCCCTCTGGCAATGACACTTCTCAAACTCTGATCAACAGGTGACTCCATCTTCAAAATCCAACAACAGATCAAGAAAGCCAGAATGAGCTATCTGGAGCAGAAATTAAAGGGCTGAAGTAAATGGACCAAATCATCTTCTGATGGATACTGTTGCAGTTCTGCTTGCTTTTGCAGCATGACCCCATGTCTCGCTTCAGACAGAGGACAGAGAGAAGTTATCAACATCCATTGACTCTTCCTCTTTTAGCCTGGTAAAACTCCAGTACATTAAAAGCCCTTAAAAGATGTTAGTAGAAGGAAGCAGCAGCAGGATAAGGAAAAGCAAAGTAGAGAGCAAGCAAGCAAAAAAATGTTATTGTGTCCAGATTCGTATTTCATTTTCTGAGCTCTAAGCTGCACTCAGAAGAGCAGGAAAAATAAAAAGAGAAGTAGAAAGATAACAGCTTACTTTGATGAGGGTGCCATCTTCACCTTGGGATCCTTTGTAAAGCTTCTTCTGCTTCCCACTGCTTATGTTGAAAACCCTGAGGGAAAAATAAGATAACACCACTCATTTTACCCATGCATTGCTCTGTGGCTTTTGTCACCAGGAACCTTCTCTCTTTCTCCTCCTCCTGACAGGCTTCATTTCACCTGAGGTACAGGGAACAGGACAAAGCCACAAGAAGGGGAGCTGGAGCCTCTACAAACTATAATCACCATTTAAATGGTTTAAGAAACAACCAGAAGAGTAATGTAGGGGTGCAAGACTGGATGATTTGATATCAAGTAGATTACCTGATTTAAAATTCAGGTTTGATTCTCAAGCTGATAATCATGAACAAATATAGCATCATGGCACTGCAGAGAAGTCAAATGGGAGGGAACAAACTTTGTGATGCATTGTAATGTCTAATGGTTATGTAGCAGGAATGGCTCATAATAAGCTCCAGCCAGTCCCCCCCTCGCTGGAAAAATACTTGTGGTTTCTTCATACTAGAAGAAATGTTTAAGAGAGCAAAATCTTTTATTTACATGAGAATTCAAAAACAAATGACATTTAGCAGTGGCATTGAGCTATGCCCAGAACTCTCAGCATCTCGCCCAGATACAACAGGAGACATACAACTACAGAGAGCCTCCTTTGCTTTGAAAGCAGAAGCAGACAGATTGGCAGTTTGATAAAAAGACAGTCATATCTAGCTCAGTTTTAGGTTCATCCAGTCCCAGCTACTTCACAGGACCTCACAGCTTCTTATTGGACAAACTTTTAAAAGCAAAAGTTACCACAGTACACAACCTCTTGCCTCACAGCTCAATGGTGTGTCTGCCAAGGAAGTCACATTTTCTCTCCCCAGTAGAAAGGCTGCGCTCTGCAGAGCAATCCAGTGAGAAGTCAAGAGCTCAGTGGAAATTTCTGTATATCTATAGGGGTTTGTTTTGTTTCGTTTTATATCAGCAAGGGGGAAAACCTCAAAGAGTTTGAGATACACAAGACTTCAAGGATATTTCCAAGATAACAAGTGAACTAACCTGATGTTACGATCCTGGCAGCCAATAGCTGCGTATTTCCAGCTGGGGTCCACATCCATATCATACAGAGTGGTCTTCCTAACAATGTGATGTGTTCGGGTAAACTGAACCCCTTCTCCTGTCTAAGCATGTGGGTAAAACATTATGTCAAAATCAAATAGTTAACTAATTATTAAAAACATCTAAATACAAATGAGTCTTCTCACACAGCCAGCACAAACCAACCCTTCCCACTAACCAGGTCTGCCAGAAGCAGCACAGCAAACTCCTCCCTCCAGCCCATACTCTTTCACCATTCTTCACAACAGCTGGGACAGCAAAAGAAAGGCAGATATCCTAACAGTTCTCTATTCTGCATCTTGCTGAGAGAGGTCAGGCTGGTAGCAGCTGCATGCTTTGCAGAAATAGTTCTCTGAATGTAACCTCTTGTATTGAGACAGAGTGGGAGACGCTGAGGCTGAAATAGCAACAAGCTCTTACAGAAACTCTGATATCACACTTTAAAGTAGTTCCATTGTGGTGAGATGATTAAAAAAAACACATAGCAAGCTGAAATAACATCACCTTCTGCGCAGTCCGGAAATAGATGCTCTTGTCTGCCCCACAGCTTATCATTCGCACTTTCCCATCATTGGCTGGAACAAAAAGGCAGGAGCCCATCAAAAGATAAATACAAATACAAGGTGGAGAAAGTCTCTCAATTTATACCACTGCTCATTTATTCCAGTCCTGATTAGCTAAGACTGGCTTCTACCTTAGCAGTATAATGCTGCAGCAAGACAGAAGCCCCTTCTCAAGGGCAGAATTGGTTAATGCTCAAAGCGCATGAGGTCTTAACACTGAGGCCTTATGTAACAGATGAGGATGTAATTCTGTCTTCTCCCCACAAAAATGTGCTCACATTATAATTCTCTATGCACTACAGCACTCTGTGGCAATATGACAAGGAAAAGGTAGGTCACACTCAGTATAAGCTGAAAACGGACAGTAGGCACTTTTCAGTCACATTTCTTGCTGCCTTTTCTTATTGAAGGGTCAGGACTTTTTCTTCCCTTAGCACTCTTTTGTAACCAATCTACTCCCCTTCATCAAAGCAACATCTGATAAAACTCAATGGAATGAAAATGGATCCAATATCACACCAGCCCACTTGAACAGCACCCACTTAGAGCAAGGTTGCATTTAGCTCACAGACTAGCACAATGGCCTTAGCTGCTAGGGCCACAAGTGCATTTCCCCCAGCTCCTAGGAATTCAGCTGGCCGTATCCAAAGCCAACTCACTGATAAGACTGAGCTGTCAGAGAAAGTTTGTCAACCTTGGAGCTACTTGAGGAAAAGGCTTGAAAAAGCCTCAGCAGACGCTCCCTGAAGGTGCCCAGTAAAGCTTCAGCAAGGTCCCTGCCCTTCACTTAGGAGCAACATTTAAAAGCTCAGGTTCTCATCCTTGAGCTTCAACTGAGCATCGCAGCAGCAGCCCTGCAGCCACACCTATGCCTGGCCACGTACCCTACTGATCCAAATCCTGACTCACACACTCAACTTCCTGATTTGCACTCACATCTGCATTGTTGCTATAGACTTGCCGGGAAGTCACTCAACAGTGGCCAACCTTGCTTACTGTCTCCAGATTGACTCTGACTTGCTGACTTGTCTTTCTCACTTGACTTTGGACGTGTCTCATCATCATGAATTTGTCCAGTGATCTTGACTGCTGGCTGAATCTAGTTAATGTCACTGGACTCAATCTGTTTCACTTTGTTTAGGTTCTGTAGGACTTTCCCATTGCCAGCAAGGCCACTTTTTCCGCCTGCCTTCCTGTCACTCTTGGCTACCGGTCCCTCTTCCCCTGCAGAGCAGCCAACCCTTGTTGTTCCTTGACAATAGCACACCGCAACACACTGATGTCTTTGAGCACCAGTAGTAAAACAGTGCTGGGGATGCAGTGTGCTCCACTGACATAAATTTAAAGTCTTATACGGGTTTGCAATGACAAATCTACTTGTGACCAGTTAGTGTCAAAATATTTTTGTGGGTTTTGGGGTTTTTTCTGGAGGATGACTGCTCCACAGTTCTCCTGACTAAGGACAGGATGTAACCATCTGATATTACTTAACATGAGCAAATCATTATAGAAAATGGATTTCTAAATAAATGCTGGAAACTTCAATTAGGAGAGATTTTCTGAAGGAGAAAAAAAAAAACAAAAATGGAAAAAGGCACCTTCTGTTAGGACTACAGCTATAGAAGATGACAAAAAAGTAGCTGTAGTTTTAGTGTGGCCTACCCTAGTATTTAAGTAGTTAAAATTACTTTACAGCCACAATGGGACAACAGCAGTGCTCAAGTCCAGCTTTGGGAGGGAGACTGTGGTTATCTACCTGCAAACTTCACAGCAGTGATGGAAGAAGAATGTTCATCCAGGGTCTGCTGTAGGCTGTAGTCCTTTCCAGCATCCAAGACATGAATCAATCTATCTCGACTGGCTGAGGCTAAGAGCTTTAATCCTGCAAGGAAGTCAAAAACAGGGAAGACCATTACTGAAAATCCATTTTCTCTTCCAGTCACTATTTTAGAACAGCTTCTTAAGTCATCTTAGGGACAAAACATTATACTGTAGCAAACTGCATGGATGGATGCAAAGAATTGTCCTCAGATTTCACACCACAACAACAAAAAGTTTAAATCTCAGCCTACAATATTCCAAGGAAGGAATTCAATTGCATTTACCTGTGTCAGGTTTGGAGTACTCCAGACATAGGATTTCAGAGTCATGGGCTTCCACCTTCAGCATTTCCTGCAGAGACTGCAACTCATATATCCTAAGACATAACATGATTGATTTCAGTATGCTTAATAAAACCAGCAAGATCTGGGTTTGATTCTCATGACTGTCCAGCCCTCATCCTGCACAAGAAGTTCTGTGGGATTACCTGAGAGTGCCTATCCTGTCCCCCGAGGCCAGGTGCTCCCCACTGGGGCTCACACAGACAGTGCGTATCCCCACCTTTGTGTCCATCACTTGTGTATCAGCTTTGTCTGCACTTCCTCCTGAGTTGTAATCTGTGTCCAGAAGTACCTGAGTGTTGTCATCTACATAGATGATTTTCATCAAATCCTGGGGATGCAATAAACCCAGAAAGATTTTAACTAGTTACAAAAACACAGAATCACAGAATTGTAGGGGATGGAAGGGACCCCTAGAGATTGAGTCCAACCCCCCTTCCAAAGCAGGTTCCCTAGAGCAGGTTGCACAGGTAGGCATCCAGACAGAAAAACATTAAAATGAAGTATCTCCCTTACCAACTAGGCTCCTGGCCAACATATAAACTTCATTGGCAGTAATTCTGTAATTGGTGGCATCTTTTAGCTAGGAGCAAACAGACTCCTTCAGACTATAGGATGAAAGTTTCACAGCTGTGTCTCACAACCACCATTTGCAAAAGATTCCCCTTTGGGCTAGAAATAAACAGCATCTCCCACAAAACAAGCAAGCTCTGGGATTAGTAATTACAACATAGTAAAGGACACAGCAGGAATCTGAAAGACTTCCAGGGAGCATCCAAGCCACACCTGTGCGTTTTGAGAATACTCTAGCGGGAAAACCACAAGTTTTTTCCACCATGGGCAAACTGCTGAGAACAGGCAGGTCAGGGTTGCTGTTCTCACAGATCTTACACACAACAACAATGGCGAGGGTAAAATACTTCTCATCCAATTCGCCCAAGCCTCTGCCCCATTTAATACACCTTTTCCAAACAAATCTCAAAGTGGTTACACAACACAGAGATCAGGAAAAAGAGGAGCAGCCTTCCTGAAGCATATGGTGTGAACCATTTTGGAAAAGACTAAAGTTAGCCAATCCTTGGGTGATTTACAGGAAAAGCAATAGTCCCCCAGGGCCATTTCAGACAAACTGTCTTTACACATGACACTCCCTTTATGTATCCTCAGGTCCACACATTTTACAAAACGTGATCTACTTACAGAGAGGCCTGCATTGAGTTGAAGGTCCAGAGAAGCTTGGGCCTTAACTTGGAAATATTTATGCACAAATAAAGAGCAACACCAAGGGCAAGGAGGTGATCAAACCCTGGGAATCTTACGTTGCTGAGGATGTTGCGGTGCAGAGCAGTGCCATGAATGTTGGAGCTCTCGGTGTTCCACAGACGAATGGTGTTGTCAGAGGAGCAGGTGATGAAAGAACCAGGGGGGAGGCATGACTGATTGTTATCCTTCACCTCAGGATACATCTAAGGGCAGGTAAAATCAACCTCTGAATGAGATTGCCCTGCGCTGGCATCCTTGATATAGGTATTAAGTTTCAAAACCAAATAAAATGAAAGAGCTATCCTCTCTCTGTTTCAGAATGGCAAGAGCCAGTCTGGAGTTCTCCTAAGGAAAACTTGTTCCCAAACTAGAATTTCACATTTGTTTCACACAGATGCTAAATGTGCTTCCCTGAATGTAGAAGCCCGCAATAAGCCAGTATCCTTTGTTTCTAATAGTTCAAAAGCCATGCAAAAATGCTGCACTTTTGTTTGAGAATTTTAAGTACTATTGTGAATTTATAAACCAAGAGAAAAGGGAGAGATGTAATTAACTGATAAATAAGAAGAGTCCTCAACTTCTTCCCACGTTCCACTTTTCCCCTAGCTGACCACTTGTATATACATACAACATAATACCATACAACATAATACCAATTGCATTGTTTCCTACATCTCCTAGCCTTTCCTCTGTCCCTCTGAGGGAAAGTCAACTAGGTAGAATGGAAGGCAAAAGGCTAATGCAGGATGCACAAGTAAATGGGTTAACAAGGATCAGAGCTAAGATCTTATCCTTTGTTTCATTCCTTTGACTTTGGAGCATTTGCTCATGACAGACCTTGGACACCTTTTTTGCAGACTTGGACATTTGTGGAAGAAGGCCCTCCACCCAGCTTTGTACAGTTGTCCCTTCTCTTACCACACAACTTTTAGTAGCAAGATTTTTTTTTTCCAGTAACACACTGCATCTAAAGCATTTGGTTCACAACAGCAGTGCAGCCAAAGAACTGCCTCCAACTCCAACCCAAGCCCTGTAACAACCACAGTAACCAAGAAAGAAAGCTGAGTCAATTCTTTCTCTCTGCATTACATTTAAATTTGGCAGCTCTTCAGATGACTTTCCCAGCCACAACTTGCAACCCAAGACTTGTACCTGCAGAAAACATTCCCAATCCATCTTTACCTCAATGTTCCACACACAGGATGAGTGGTACAAAGCAGAGTAGACCTTGCCCACTTTCTTCGGGTCTTTGACATCCCACACATACAGGCTGTGGTCATTGTATACACAAGAAAGCCACTGGTTGGTGGGGTCAAAAGTCAAGGCAATTGTGTCCGGATACTTCGCATCAGCCGTACCGGAGAAAAGACGACTGCACAAAGAGACAACAACAGCCTGGTTAACTTGTGGTCTCCCGAAGTCCAAGCAAGGAGGTCAAGTGTGGGAGCGCATATTTGCTGCAGAGATCTGGTAAACACACTGTGGCTTATACAGGTCAAGAGAGCAGCTGGCTGGGAAGACCTGTCTGTTGAACAAGCAAAGTTCCAAAGAAAGGAAAGCCAGAAAGTCCCATAGCAAAAGTCATTCTCCTTACCATGCAACCCAGAGTCCCACAACAGACAGGTATTTCACTCTCCCTGAAGGACCACCAAAGAGGACACTTAATCATCACTGGAGGTCATCATCATTTAACAATGCACAACCAAGTGGTAAATCCAAGACAAGCAACCTCAAAAGAAAGGGAGGGAGGATCATCTTTTGTTGGGTGCTATTTTCCATTTACTGATTGCAGGAACTGCTCTTGTACAGCACCCCAGAGGAAGAGGGTTGCTTTCAAAAGATAGGAGCACATCAGCACAATGGACAAAAAATGATTAATTTCAGTTGCCACGTATCTGTCATGCTTCCCCTCCACCCCTGCCCCACACAAAGTTGCTTGGAGCATTCATGAGACAGACAACTGCAGATGGGCACAGTCCCTTACAGGTAGGCAAGTTATCTGAGGCAAACTTAAATCCACAGGAATTCTGCAGAACAAGGCAATGCTCCCTTGCCCATGCTACAAAATCATGCCATGTGAACCCTGTATCTCCTCAACAGGAATCTCCTGTTAACTTCCTGCTGCCATGTACATAGAGAAGGAGCTACTCTCCTTATCTGAGGTGAACACACCCATCCCACAATGCTGCTAACAATATTGGATAAGGTAATTATAGCCAGAATGCCAGCGTGGTGACAACAGGTAATTTAAAAGGATCGATGGAGATGTAAGGATGAGGGCCAAAATGCATCTAGTACAACATACAATTGGAACTCTGCTTCTGCAAGTGCAAAGCTTTGAGGTCTAGAGGAGTGCAGCCCAGGTCCTATCAAAAAATGAAGTCATGAGTACAGTTGTAGGCAGCTGGCATCCTACAGAGAGGCTCTGGCATTCACGGGAATATAAAGAGTCCTGTGTATTCAAACTCCTTTGGAAGTAATAAAAAAAAAAAATTGTTAAGATTGCAATCAACTCTACAAATGCATGTTATGTTTAAGAATCACATGAATGTTTCTGCTTGACTGATGGGATGAGAGCAGCAGACAGCACTTTTAAAGGGCCATTGTGCATGCAATGGTCTTGTTTAGCACTACCAAAATTGACAAAACTTTAAATTGAGATAGATCCCTTTTCAGCTCCATTACTGGACTACCATCACCTCTCACTGATCCTCTGAAGGAGAGCTACACAGTGCACTATTTGAACTTTTCCCTCAAGTTCCCAATAAGTTTAGAGGAAACCTGTTGAGATACTCAAGAAAAAAACATTTATTTCTCCAGATATCTAGTAGAGTGATGGCTAGTGGACTCACACGACTTTGGGTTTCTTTCCCCACTAGTGACAGCAGTGTAAAAAGGGCAACAGAAGGAAAACTGGGAAATTATCCATCTCAGAAGGCGAGAAATTGAGAGCCAAAGCAGAAGATACTGAAGCAAGGAGAGCAAGACAACACAACAACGTACAAGATCTAGGGAGGAGAAAGACTGAGGGCAATAGCAGAAGATTTGGTTCCACAAACGATTGCAGGGGAGCCTTCGAAAAAATACCTCACAAGAGCTTGGGCGTCTGTTAACAATATATGGAAGCTGCTACAGAGGAGTTTTCAACCTTTACCAATGATAAGCAAAGGATGTGCCATGACACAGAACAACTGAAGTGTGCCACAGCATCACATACCCTCTCTGTCTGCTTGATCATAGCAACCAACGCCAAAAGGCTGCCAGACCTGAGCAATCCCAGAGAGATGAGAAGTAAGACATGCTGTGTAATCCAGTAACCAGCTTTGGGCTGTAGCCCAGCCATGCTGGGCAAGGCTGTTACAGCTCTGGGAGATCTACCACATACTGCCGATTTTAACCCATAAAAAGACCACACAGCAGATGGCAAAAGTCTACGGAACAGTTTTAACCCACACACGCCTTCCTTGACCCCTTCCACCCTCCCCACAGTACCTGGCTTCAGTCACACTCGCAATGTCTGTTCCCAAGAAATGCGGCTTTGGCAGCGTGGTGACAAAGTGAAGGTTCAGAGGGTTAAAAATCCGCACGGTGCCATCAGCGCAGCCACAGAAGATGTAATCGTGATTCACGGAGATGCAGTTTGCCACAGTGGTCTGGGGAAGACATAACACACAAGGCTAGTGAGCAACGCACTCTCACTTCTAAGGTCACCAAACATACAACACAGAGAATAGCAATTCGACAGACAAAGGAATCATGGTAGGAGAAGTGAAGTGAACTTGAACCCTGGGAGAAAGGAAAAGCCTAAAAATCCAAATTTCTTTTCTGAGGAGCTTCCACTTCAGCCTTGCTCTGAACATTCCTTTTTGTTCCTCTGTGACATTCAGCACCACTGTCAGGCAAGCAGCATCTCACCCTGTACTACTGCACCAATACATTACCTGTCCAAGGGGTCAAGAAAGAAAAAAAGAATTCTCCCCCCTTCCAATGGGATCTGTACAAATGACATAAAATGGTAAAAATGGACTGTGGTGATAAGGGTACGAGTTCAATGCAAAACTGTTTTCAAACTTACTGTGAAGCTGTCTGTATTCTGAGCGAGAGTGAAAGGCAGAGTTAAGAGAAGAAAGGAAAGAAAAGAAGATGCATTTCACTTGAGAGAAAGCATGGAAAGATTTTTGCCTTGGTTTTAATACACTGGATTATTTCAGGTGAATATCTTACATTCAACTGAAATGAAAATAAACTCTGTAAAATTCTTAACTATGGGCCAACCTACTGGATTAGAAGAGCCAAAACCACTACCTAGGAAACCAGTAATAGAGATGCACAAGCCAGGTTAGACATTGCAGATGAGGCAGAAATCAGAATCCTTCTAATACCACTACTTATGCAGGCCAGTCCAGGAGGGACAACACAGGAGTTGCCAAAGCTACTTAAGGACATTGCTTTTCTAAAAGGCAGTAGCTGTAACACCGACTTGAGAATGAAAAAGCCTCAATGATTAATAAAATCCCTTTGCTAAGAAGCAATGCCATTTTTGTCTGGCTTTCCAAGCATAGTAAGTCACAAAGTGACAGAAGCCCAATGACTCACTGCTGGTGGCCAGCTTGTTGTGCTCTCTGACTGTCTCACTATTTGTTGTTCCTGCTCTGCTTTGGCAAGCATGAATATTAGAAGACAGGCAAACACAAAACTCACCCTCAGCTCCACCCATTTGTCTAACAGTCTTTTTTCATTGAATTCACACAGCAGGCCTGAAGATGTGATACAGAAGGTGCTGTCAGCTTTTTTGCCCCTTCCACATGCCACGTCTGCAAAGAAGTTGTTCCTTAGTTCTCCAAGCAATCCCGAGCGACCTAGCAAGGGGACTGTGGCATTGACCTACCAATAAAAATACAGTTTGTTAGAGACAGTTAGGCACTCCAGGCAGACAGGCTTTTCTTAAAAAAAAAGTTTTCCATGAAGACCCACTGGTTGCGTATTATCAGTATCAGCAAGTCAACAGGACAGAACATGACTAATGCCACCAAAAATGGGCACTCAGACATATGGCCCAGAGATAACAGATCAACCACAAGAAGAACAACCTTTTCGTGGTCAATCTGTGATTTATACCAAATGCTAACCAGCAGTCCAAGCATGAAGTAGGAACATCTGTTCATGAGCACTCAAAAATGAGCACATATGGATCCTGTTTCTCAGGTTAAACACTTTAGCTGATACTTCAAAAATAACACCCACAATCTCTTACGATGCTCATGCCAACATCAAACATCTCTCCCTACTTCTGTGCTGCAAGGAGCTCAATAGCTGCAGCTCTTTTATAGTTTTTTCTCCTTTGGTACATGTGACTACTAAAGAACAAGCACAATGCTGTACAACTCCACCAGCCATGCCACTGCCTCAGCACAGGGTAAACCAAGCTTATGGTGCCTTTGCAGCATGCATTTGCTACCAGCCTACACGGAGATCAAAACTGAGAGCCAGGGGTGGAGGGATGATCCTGAATATCAGTGAAATCAAAAAATTCCCAGTTCCCACAGCTTACTGGGGCAAAATCCACCCTGCCATAAGATGAAAGGACTTGTTCACAGCTTGGCCTTGATATACTTTTTCTTACCTTGGAGGTTTTGCTGTCATCCAGGTACCAGAACTTGATGTGCCGATTTCCAGCAGTGACAAAGTAACTGCAGTCTTCTGAGAATGACACAGCTGTCACTTTACTTGAGACTTTGTTGGCTGCCACTACAATATTTTTCTGGAAACATAATCATTTAGATAGCTTAATTTCTTTACTCAGAAGCAAAAGAAAACTCATTTCAAACACAGGTGCATATTCACTACAAGTGCTGCAGCAGCAATATTCAACACTGTTCATTCCTGAATACAATCTCCCCAGCAGAAGCTGGGAGCACTGATTTGGCAGATAGTACAATTCACATTTCCATTCAACTCCACTTTCACATCAACTGGGATTGAGAACAAGTCAGCAGTCCTGCAATACTGCCTGCAGGAACTTGCTGTTTGAGCTTTGATGTGCCAGTTGCACAATCACAGGGAGCTCCAAGCAAATCCATTTCCCCTTATAAACAGAAAGGCACACTGTAAATCAGCACAAGGAGGAGCTCTCCCAGCCTCCAGGCAGCATTGTGGGCAAGGCAGTCAAGATGGGGAACAGGTATTTTCCACACGGAAAACAGTACCAGTTCCTCCATACATTCTCTCTTCTCTTTAAAGACAGGAAGCCTTACAAGAAAGACCCAAAACACAAGAAGATTATGCCTGTACTGCAAAATACAAAGCAAAACCTGCTGCACATCTCTATGCACCTCAAAAAGCCGAAGAGTTTGGGGAAGAGAGAAGAACACAGTAGGGACATAAAAAGGGAATGGACAACTGTCCAAGTAGGTCAGACGACAGGAACACCTTGTTCCCAAGACTAGCTCAGTTTTCCTCCTCCTCACCTTTTGCCAAGGTGAGGTTCACCAAGGTTCTCTGTCTTTAGTGAGTTTTCAACCCTGCAGCACATGTCTGACAACAGTGCACTATTTATGACTTGGTTTTAGGAACAAGGCTGCTTCCAGCCTCCCTGACACAATGCCCTCAAGCACACAACCTACATCACTCCAGGGGCTCTGTCAGACAGGGTGCCAGCAGAACCAAAGAAACAGGCAATAGCTGAGTCCAGGCACCACCGGCAGCACTGTCACAACCAAGACCTTCCAAACCAGACTGGGGGAAAAGCATTATTATTATTATATCTCAGAGTTGCCATCTTTGTTTGTCTTACTAGAAAGAACCAAAGGCTGAGCACTCATTTTCCAACACAGACATACACACTTAAGTTATCACCACACAGGTCAGCTATACAAAAAAAAAATACAAAGGCCAAATTCCAGCTCATATGGGACAGAACTAAATTAAAGTACAGGAAATGTGATGAAGAGGGTAACAAACTAAATAAGTGCAAATTTACAAGCTGCATCACATGAGATTTAAGAGACACACTGAAATGCAATTTTTCCAAAAACACATCTTTTAGAGAGGGTTACAGCACCTGAAGAGGTTGCAGGAGCTGACTGAAAACAAATGTTTAGCTTTTATTAATACAGAAGGTTCCAAGTCTACGTAGCATAAGCTACATAGCATATGTATACATGTGTATGTAATATAAATGTATAGTTGGGTATTTTTGCGTGTTTTTTGTTGTTGTTTTTTTTTAATACAAACAACATACACTTAAACATGTTTTCTAAAAGACACATGCTTTCTTTCCACAGAATGTTGCCTCAGTCCATGGCAGACACTGTGGCCTCCATCAGCTTTGACCCACTGTACTCTCCCCAAGTTCCCCTTCCAAATCATCAAGGATGGAATTAAAGTATTAAAAACCCCAAAACAACGAAAGCAAAATGAGTCAAGTGTATTCACTACACCAAAGAGGAATCTCTGGTTGATGAAAGTTTCCATTCTCAACCTCACAAATGAAATTTTTAACAAGCCTCTATAAAAGCGCAAGGCTTTGTCAAGGTTTCAAAGTTCAAGTTCTTCCGACAGGACAGCAAGATGCCACACATCTCCAAGTATAGAGAATATCCCTTTACTGCAGTGATTTAGACCATCCCTAAGGGACCATAGCTCTCTCTCATGTCCAAACTTGTCTGCATCTATGAATGTCAAAAAAAAGAGGTTGAAAGCAAGACGAAACTGAAATAGCTTACTGACAGACCATCCACTCTTTAATTTAGCAGCACTGTGGCCCACCCATACTCCTGGGAGCTTACCTTCCATGACCACACATTGACAATCATGTCATGTTGGTACCCCACGGACACAATGTACTTGGAGCTGGGGGAGAACGCCACACAAGCCACCCCATACTTGTGCTCCTGGAGCTCGGCCACCTGGGTTCGCTCGGCCACATCCCACACCCGAACAGCTGGCATGTGTCCGCTCTGGAGGGGATAAGAACAGACAGAGAACAGGAAATGTAACTCCTAAGGTCGGCTCTGATAGATTCAAGCACGCACATGTAGACAGTTTGGAAAAAGATGTCAAGATGCTGGAATCACAGGAGGGTGAGGTTAGACCTGGGCTCCTGCAAATCTTTAAAGCCCACATTGAGACTGCCAACTAACAAGCACATGCACTTGAACAGGTGTCTGAAAGATCTAAGACTACCTGCCCTGCTTTAATCTTTTTCTTACTCTCCTCACAAAAAGAATATAACACTACTTTTCATGCATCCCTGATCTTTGCAATGGGAATTCACAGCCACTTTCTGAAGAGGATTACGTGACATTGCATCTCTGGACTCAGTGAACTGAAAGGCCTAACGCAACGTAGACATCGGAGATCTCAAATCAGGTCATATCACACAAATACATGACGTGAATGTTCACTTTAATTACCACACATCATTTCAGGGAGGCATATGGGAGACAACAGTACCATTTCTGTCACAAAGGTAACAAATACACGAATGCAAGCTGACAGAACGTGGGCAAGGTAGTGCCAGAGAAAAAGACACTGAGGGAACAGACTATTTTTTTTTTTCCCAAACACCTGCTCTCGAGAGAAAGGGAAACTCACAGACTTCAGAAATGCCAATTCAGCACCTTCTGTCAAAGAATTCAATTTTTTTTTATTAGACCAAAATAAAAAAAGAAGTGGAAGATGAGCTGAAACACTGGCCAAGAACATGCCTGACAAGCAAATCCTATTCCAGAGCCTACTCGTGATTTCACATTGCAATCTGTCAAACCGGTAGCTTGCAAGATAACATTTCCATGGCAACGAGGCAAAATGGTACCTCTTCTGATCATGGTTAAGTCATCTGATTGTGTGGGAGAGGCAACTTTTATGACAAGAAAGAGAAATCAAAGCTTTAACTCAGAACTGTGCATGTTTAATTATCTTGTCCAAAAGCTTTGCCAAGTGACTGCGTGTAGCCTGGAAAAGCACTATGGTCGATTTTGCTGCATTTGTTACTGTTGTCCCTCCTGCAAGGCAGAGCTCAGGTCTCAAGGTGGCTGTCAAGATGTTACAGTGAGCTAAATCAGACGTTCTTCCAAGCAATTACTGCACTTAAACACATATATACATGTGCACATATATATACATATATATATACACACACACATATACATACTTTCCGCTATCTTAGGATAAATTTGGAGACTTTAACAAATTGAATTCATATTCAATCATACAACAAATGTTCACCAAAAGCAAGCTCTGTATGATTCCCATACGTAATGAATTTATGCCACCACAGGGAGACAGTTAAAAAAAAAAAAAAATCCTCTATATATGAAATATTCAAAAGACATTTGATGTATATTGCGGGCCAAGGACAAGCCTCTGTGCTCTCCTTCCTGAAAAGCCAGTCATGCAGGAAGCTAAGCTGTAACAAGGCCGAATTAGCAGGAGGCTGCTAAAAGCCAGTTTGACAAAGTGAACTCGGTAAGCATTTCCCTGTGGGACCACCCACAGGACAGAGTAAGAAGAGACTGCTGACACCGGCAGGGGACACTACTCCACCAAGTAATAACTCAAACCTGAGGCACGTAGGAGGATACCAAAAAGAGAAACGGTCTTATAACAGGGCAAGAGGAGACATGTTTTGTAACAAGAAAAAAAAAAAAAAAAAACTTTCAAGTATAACTGGGGAAAAAAAAAAAAAAAACACCATTTGCCCCAGTACAGTGTCAAACTGAAAAGCTTAGGTTGTCAGTAAGAAAAATATTCACTTCATTTTTCACTTGTTTTCCTACCTCACATGAAAAAATAGAGTAGCAGAGAGGTATAAAATAAAAAAGAACAAAAAAAACCGTTTTATTTACTTATATACACATAAAAGAAAATTACCTACAAAATTATAAAAGTTTTTTTTATACACCTTAAGACTTCTGGAGAATAAGGAGGCATTAAAAATATACTACAGTATAAAACTTCATGCTTTCACTAAAAAGTTAACAATGACAAAAGTTCTGATGGAAAATATGTGCTTTTTTTTTTTTCATTTTTTTTTTTTCCCACCAAGGCATCTCCTGTCCCAGAACACTACTGCTTCTGTTCTTGGTCCTGCTGGGGAGCCACCCGGTGACAAGACAGCTGCCATCACAACGACTGCTCTAGGGACCTCTGGGGTGCACAGCCTCCTTCCTGACAGCTTGAACACAGGGTTTTGATATAGTTCTTTTCTCGGTGGCTGAGGCTCAGGAGGGGATCTGTTTCACACATGCTTGCTCCCCATGTCTGACAGAGGCACAGACTAGTGGAAAACTACCATTAATCTGAAAAAAGAGCAAACTGAGCCCAAGCATAAGGGAGACAGTCAACATGTCTACGGATTTCTAACATCCAGTAATTCTAAACTCATGACATGCAGTCCATGTCAAACTTTTAATACACAACAGATACGCAGTGTAGTCATTCTTATTCTTCCCCTTCGGCATGTTTGAAAAGATGAAGCAGTTGTCATCCCCAGTCAAACATACAATGCCAAACCACAGGCACTTGCATCTTCTGTCACTATTCACTGTTATCACTTTATCACTGTTGAGATCAAGGGCCATCCAAGTACTCTTCACCGTGCTAGAGTAGAGCCATGCTGCATGTGTCTCCTTTCACTTACTTCCACCCTTCAGCCCACAAAGGCCATGGCAGAAGACTCATCTCCCAACCAGATCAACGAAAATACGCTAAAAAACAGTCAGCAAGAGCATCCACAGCTGCTCATAACCTGATCGGTCCTCCAAGAGATGCAACATTAAGTTTCTCTGTGCAAAGGCAGTTCACTGGCTTTTCTCTAACACTCTCTGCCATGCTTCAAAGTGGGCTAGACAAGGTGTGCCCTCTCTCCTCTCACACTTACCTCTCCTGTAACCAAGTATTTTCCATCTGGAGAGAAAGCAAGTGCTGTAATTGTTTTCCTAAAACAGAGAAAATGACACTGAGAAACATTTCCAACAAGTGATTTCATTTCAATACATCACGACTGGGGAGTAGGTTGGAACAAACTGGAAAGAGGCTCAAATCACAAGTAATAGCCTGACACAATAGTTTTGCTTTACCAGAAGTCTTAACACTTGCCCTGGAGATTCCCCGGTGCCCAAATCTCTAGCAGCATGCCTACAGCTGCAAAAGCTTCAAAAGTTGAGGTTCACCTTCATATTCATGCCTTTATTATTCCAGATGCGGGATCATGCCCCAGTCCTGGCTCCAATAATGAGACCATAGTTTCAGGTGAAGAAAAAGATTATACCGATAACAAGGAGTTCTTGCAAGGCCTCCTCCATGCCATGCCTGCTAACAGTTCCTTATGGGGTCACAAAATTTGAGCTGTTGCCTCGTCAACAACAGCACCCCACATTAGAAGGAGCCAGAGTTAAGCCAGCAGGCAGCCTCTCCCTGAGGCAACTCTCACTGAGGGGATTTAGCTAGGAGCAATAGAAGCTCCTAAACTTTTCTCAAGCCACAAAAACCTTAAAATCCACCTCCCACAGAAAGCAAGTCAGCTTGAAACTTCACTCACCTGGAACTGTTTAGAATATGGTGTTGCTTATTTTTCCTAGGGTTGAACAGAACAACAACACACCTAGATGGAGGAAGCAGAAGAACAAAAAGTTTACTAAGTTTACATGTACAGAAAAGCAAAGAGTTATCCTTGCTGGCAGAGCAGCAGCATAAGCAGCCTCAAAAAACTGTTCCATCCCCTATCTTCACAGGCTGAGCTGTGGTTATCCAGGAATTGCAAAGGAAGAATCACAAATCTCTCCCATATTGTGTGCTAGTAACAAAAATAATTACCTTTTTTGCATCTGTAAGCAAGACAATACTTACCTTTCTTGCACCTGTAATCTGAGCCTCTGATTGCTCAGACTGGACAGAAAGGTTAATTCTGAGTCTATGCAATGGTCCAAATGGATTAGGTTCCCTGCCATAAAAGCAATCCTAAGCACCAAACCAGTATGTCTAGCGCAGAACAAGAATGTCAGGATGAGGAGGTGATGTTCCAGAACACCTCAGGGCTGAGGAGCTAAATTCCTGTGCCTTGCCCATAACACAGGACAGAAAGCTGTTGAGCATAGCATGAGAGGGGGCTGGCCAGTTATGAAATGAAAAACCATGATGCCAAAACCAATTGATCTAAGAGATGCATCTGAATAAACAACTTGCTTAGGGCTCTACAGAAACCTCTCAGCAAGATGAGCTGCAGAAGTAAGTAGTAAACTCCTGGTAAGCACTTGCCTTCACCAGGAGTAAAATGGTTGCTAATCGAAAGGGGAGTGAGGGAGAAGAGGCCTCACTTTCCATCAGTCTTGCTAGCAGCATGACACTTGTGCTTCAGCCCACCACAAGCAGCCTGCAGCATTCCCAGGTCCTGGGTCTTCCCCACAAACACCCAAAAAAATTTCAAAAATCCTCACATAACAGCGTTTGTTTCGTAGAAGAAAGCAGCAGTTAGTCGTTAAAACATATATAAAAAAAAAAAAAAATCACCACAGGCCTTCCGGCTCCCTGCTGAAAGCATAAAAGGAAGGGAAAATTGGCCTCAGGCAGAACAGCAATTGCTCTAATGACTTTGTGCCCTCTCTCTCATTCCACTTCTAAAACAGAAATTGAGAGTTTTGTCTCTTGCTGTTAGCACGTGCTGCCAATGCTCGGCGTCCTGGATCCTCCTTCGCAGTGGTTCCAGCAGAGCACTGCAGGGTACTCAAGCTCTGCTGCCAGCAGCCCTCCCTGCCGGGGACAGCACTCACGTCACCATCACATTGGAGCTCACCACAACACGTGCCAGGCCACAGGCGTCAGTCACAGGAGAAATGCACAGGACAGAGAAGTGCAGAGTTGGCCCAAAGTAGCAAAGCAGAAAGGCGAAAGTGGAGGCGCTGCAGGAACAGTATCTCAGTGCAGGCAGGGGACAAGCAGCACAGCTCAGCATCATGCTGCCCGCCACCTGGCCCCTCTCCGTGCTCCCAGCAGAAATTGGTGCTCACAGCGCTGCAGGCTCAGGTTTGGCAGGGTGTCACCTCTGCCATCTCTGCAGGGGCTGGCATCTCCTCCCCTTTCACGAGGTCTGGCAGAGTAGCCCTGTCAGAAGCTGTGTGAGTTTTGAAACGACAAAGAGTTTGGGAAGGAGGACGCCAAGGCCCTGAGCTCAGAGCTCCTGGCTGAGGCAGTCACGCTCCATTAACATCACTAGCTCAAAGCAGACCCAGTCAGACATTACCAGAGCTTTAACTTCCACGTCACCAGCCATGCACAAGAAGTGTCCCACACTGGACTACTCTACACTTCCACTCATGCCCTGTGCAGAAGGCCAAGGCAATAAAGGCACCAAGCTTTCTTAACAGCAGAGGCAGACAGCCATGACTGGAGATGTGATCTTGTGGAAGAGCATGGAAGAATAAATAAGGAGTCTGTTTAGACTGGGATTGATCCTTCCATGCTTTTTATTCTGGGGAACCAATCTGGAGTTTCGAGTCAAAGTTACGCTATTTATTTCTGAAGGATTAGTGTAAAGAAGCAGGTGGCTTGTGATCCATTGACAAGTCTGGGGAGGTTAAGCCTTGCAAATCATGAGATATGAAACAGGAAGTTAGCAGATGTGAAAATCTATCTAATCCCAAATCTTCAGCTAATCAGAAAAGGAAGGGAAAACTCCATTGTATGAAGTTGGATTGGTTTAATGGACCAAAATGCTGTTGGATTATTGACAGTGGTGAATTTTGCTCAAAAAAAGCTTCAAAGAAAACATTGAAAAGTATAAAAGAAAGACACAACATCCTGGAAAAGAATTCCCTATACATTCTGCACAAAAAAAAAAAGGACTTTAAAGTAGTAAAAACACAGGAAAGATGAAGAAAACAAACCAAAGCCTTCAAACCAGGCAAGCAAACAAACGACTTCCTAGAATAGTACAGTGAGCCACTCAGGTCCAGAGCTTTGCCGTTAGCAACTTTCACAACAGAGCCTTTGACTGCTCAGCTGTGCTCCAGAGCTGGCGGTCTCCCTGTGAGCCTGCCTTCCTGCAGGCTCCTGGTGAAGACCAGGCCCCCACAGGGAACTTAAGGGCCACCCACCTCACACACCAAGGTGAAATGACAAACCACTCCAAGAGCCATGCAGGTTAAGAGTCCCACAGCAGCAGTCACGGACACGGATATTTTCATTCTGTCTTAAGACACAATTGTGTTCATTGAGTTGGACCCATAACAGATAAACTCTACCCAAAGGGAGGTGGGGGGAGAAAAAAAAAAAATCACAGCATCTCCTTACAAGTGTGCAACCATTGACTGATGCCACAAAACAGTAATTTTAACTCATAGACCTACTGAAACAAGACTGCACATGGTTACGTTGAGTTGTAAACTACATTTGCTAATTGGTTATGAGCTTTTATGTCAATAAAGTGATTTGGCTAGGCTAAGGTAGTCTTCTCAGCTTGCTTTCTTGCATTAGCTGCTACACAACAGAAGTCACCCCACCGCTTTCCATCATCACCTCCGGCCCTCCACGCACAAAAGCAATGAAGACTCCAGCCAATTCCAAGGATATCTTACGCAGTGAGATGGGAGGCCACAAGCCATAGATCTCACAGCTGGACACAGGTACTGTCCAGGGAGTCAGGAGCACCTGTCTTTGATGACTTGCTCCCTCCCAAAATGCTCGGGAAGGTGTGTAGTCCTCTCCATTCTAGAGGGCATATCTCAAAGAGCAGAGGTGAACTGCTTTCACCACTTTAACCTCTGTGAGTGTTCAAGGCAGCCTTCTGTGCCTGTTCAGACACTTGTGGCTCATAGCCCCAGAGCAGTTCCCCCGCCTCACACAGACACCTGCAGCAGTTCCCCCAAACAAGGTTCCTGAGAGCCCATAAGTACTCTGGGTGTGCTTTGTTTTAGCAAAGTAAATTGGTTTAGCAAAATAAAAGGAATGGAGACGAGGAATGGTCAGATCACAAACTCACCTATTCCATGCTTCCTTCCATTTCATTACAGCTACCAGGCCCTCAGGAGACTCAAAATATCTACTCCTTTCTATTTAGGTTGACTTTAATCTTAGTTAAAATAATAAAAATAATTACCATGGAAAATTAACTGCATAGAAGAGCATACAGTCATCCATCCATCCTACACGTTTGTCTGCTGCTTTTCAACACCGCATTCAGCATTTCACAGACAGAGGGGTAGAAAGGACACAAGAGAAGAAGACAGCACTGATCTTTTTGTCCCTAGCTTCCAACTGTGGATGCAGTCCAAGTAAAGTGCATCAGACATGCAATTCTATAACGGTCATGTCACCTCTTCCCCAAATTGTAGCTGTCAAAATAAATTCAAGTTCTCAAGACATCTTCGTCTGAAGGGAACTTGTTAAATGCTAGTGCATACATGAAAACTAACACCAGCTCCAAAAGCACCTGACATGAGACCTGCACAACCACTGACACTGATGCACACTAGCTGTTTAGAAGGTCAATGTTGTTAGCAACCTCATTTCAACACAAACTCCACTACCTTTCTCTGCAGCTGCAGACACAGCTTGACGATGATGACATCTTTTCATGTACGAGTATAGTCTGATTTCCAAGACATTTATAGAAACTATTCACTGCTGTATAGATTACTGCTGTACAAATCATCTATCAGCCAGCTGAGATCAAATGTCCTGTTTGTTTGTATGCTGGTTCCTGCAGAGGCCGTTGCCAATTGCATACATATTTAAAGGTATTATTTCTAGGTCTATGATGTCACCCACAACCTTCAAGTAACACCTTCCTGATGCACCTTTTAAAGACAAAGTGGCTGTGGAATCTCTCCCAGGTCTCCTCTTCCTTATGGGGCACTCATCAAGCAACCTCAGCAAACACAAACGCCAGAATTGGCTATTGCAGCTATGCCAGAGGTTTTTGCAGCACCAGGGAGCCCACCTGGGTCAGCCAGCAAGAAACTGGGGAAAGGCTCCTGGCAGTTTTCCAAACCTCCATGAAAGCACAAGTCCTATCTTACACATGCACAACTGTACACCACATATGCAGAAAAAAAAGCTGGTGTTGTTTCAAAGGAGGAAAGGAGGAGGGGAAGTAGTGTATGAACAGTTCCCATTGGCTTCAGCAAAAGGAAAAATATATAAAAAAAGAAGCAATTTCCCTAAGCTAAATATAGGAGCAGGAATGGAGAGGAATTGGACGTCAGCATCGCATTTACATGAAGTATCTGACTCACTAAGTCAGCAGCAGTGGATCACTCCATGCCCTTCCTCCCTTTACTTCTGCCTCCCCTCCTCCCAGATTCACTCCTGTTCTTCCCCAATTCCTAGTTTCCAAACATTTTACTCTTTCCTTATGGTCCTCCTGTTTCTAGTCTCTAGTCTCAGCTGCCTTCCCTCATCCTTCTTCAGCAAGCTAATATCAAACAGATCTCTGAAGAAGTTAGTTTTCTTCTTTCCTTCCTCTGCAGGACATCCATCCCTCCAAGGGGATTAGGAAAACTAGAAGTCAGCGATAGCATTCCTTTTGCAAGTTATCTATCAACCCACTGCTGCCATATCTTGCAGGACATGGGACTGGAGGTGGAGTTCAAGGGTCAAGGCCTCCTCTCCTAAAACTATGTAGCCTATGCTGTAAAGAGAGGCTTTGTTGTGTGGAGGAAAAACTCCATTAAGTTGTCAAAACAAATTCTGGTCTCCCACCCCCAAGTAGCCTCCTTTCATGATGCTGCAACAATAAATGAAAAGAGTAAACACTCCCGTCCCTTCAAAATTGGTCCATTTCTCAATTTCTGGCTCATACTCCGCTCTCTTCCCAAAGCTATTCAAATGAGACTGCAATAGCTTCCTACGCACAAAATGCATGAAAAAGAAAAAAGGCATTGATAAGAACAAAATCTTTTTTACACTGCAGTCGTTGCCAAGGGAAGCTTGATCAGAGTGAAGCATTATCTACAAAAGCTGGTGTTAATTTTCTATGTGGCAACTCTTCCTGCCAAAAAGCTTCTTTAATTCACAGCCAATACTGAGAGTGGGTTAACAGTGATGAGAGAGGATGTGCACGCTGACTATGTAACTGAATAGGTATTTTCATGCAGGCTATATTAATTAAATGCATTCTGAGAAGAAAGGCGTATCTGTTGAGAGGTTAAGATCTGGGTGTCACTGCTTGAGAATAAAAGCCTTCAGCGCTCCCTGCACCAAACCACAACCATGAAGGCTGGAAGGGTGCGAGTCAGATGCAGAGAAATTCGTGCTTCAGGAACAAACATAGGCTAATGGAAAGACATGACAGCTGGACAAGAAACCTACTGTAAAAAAGAAAATGATAAATACATTTAAGCGTCTCTAGGCTAACAGAGTAGGAATTTCTGGTTGCGAACCAGGGACACACATGTTCTGCTTAAAAGGCTGCACAGCACCTCAAACCTGCAGGATTGGAAGGAAAAATGCAGCACAAAACAGCCTCTGCTCCAAAAAAAACACTAGAATGGCTGCACCAGATCAAAGTCAAGTCCAGTATCTCGTCTCCAATAGCAGTCAAAAGCAGAGGCCAAGGGAAGAACACAGCAGATTATAAAGATATTTTCCAGGCTACTCTCTTCCAGCCTCCAGAAACTTGACATTCAGAGCTATCTTAAGCCAGTGGGAGAAAGATCTCTGGTTTTGACCCGTGCATCACCATCAGCACAGTCTCATCCAAACTGAGTTTTAGCCAGCTAGCTCCTACCTGCGTAGTAGTCCCTTACGCATTTAGACCAATCTGTAAAATTTAGAGCTTCGCACCTTCAGGCTCTTCCTATTCAGAATCCCTGAGAAAAAAACTGAGAAATTATAGGGGGGCTGCAAAACAGCAGTGGGCCCATGTTTTCCCCTGCCACACAGCCACCGCAGGGCTTTTCTCTCTGCAGTTCTTGCATGCCTAACGGAAGCAGGAAATCTGAGGGAAATCTGGTTGCACCAACCCACGTGAGGAGGGGAAGCCACGCAGTAAATTCAGTCTAGAAGGCAAAGTAGAACTGTCAAGAAGGATTTGCAGCAATAATCCTCAAAGGGACAAAGGCAGCCTCTCCTCCTCCACCACTTAGCCTCTACTGAACTCACATCATTCATTACTGACAGGCCAGACAAGCCCAGTACCAGGGAACACAAGATGAAGGAGCCTAATAGCCTTTCTCTGTCCACTGTCACTTGCTTTGCATAAACACAGGGCAGCGCTCTGATTACTGTCCTCAGCTGAGGCAGGGTAACACCAGTGACAGCTCACTTCCTAGTCATCCTTCAATGCACCGAGATAAAAGAGCAAAGCATGCAAGAGAACAACTCCTGCATCCCTAAATACTGCAGTCTCAAAATGCTCCTCCACAAAAATCAGTGCCTGTATGATCTGATGGCCTCCACAGAAAAGGGCAACTGCCCTGCTCACCACCTGCCAAGGACGCTGCCACCTCACCACCTTCTGCTGTCAGCGGCCAGGCCTGCCCGCAGGCACAGGCTGTGCTGCAGGGGAGCAGATAGAGCTTGGTGCTCCTGTCTCTCACAGGGTCAATGCAAACCCTTGCTGTGCTGGCAGCTTCCACTGGCAGCTCACACCAGCACCTTCACATCTACCAGACCTTCCTTAAAACAGATGCACGCATTTGAATAAACTCCCAAGATGCTGTAAAATGAGATGTTTAAAAACAAAAAACAAACAAACAAAAAAAAAAACCAAAAAAAACCACCAAATAAATGGATGAAAAGACCTGATATGGAAGAGAGATTGTGACTGTACACCAACCCAGGCCCCTCTTATTCCACAAAACAGACATCACTGAAGTTTCAGCTGTAAGAGGAACACAGAAGAAAAACTGGGAGGACTGAAGGAATCCTCCTGTTTGCCTCACCCCAAAGCAAGGGCACTGTCTGCCCACAAGGACCGCCTATGATTTATTTCTAACCTGTCCAGCTGACCTTACCTCAACGCATCCTCACCCCCTTGGAACAATCACATGTGGAAAACTCCATCTTAGCACAGAAACCTCCAGTGTTAGGTTATTTCAGGGTCTGTTTCTAAGGAGCAGAGCAGAAGGAAGAAGGGTTTTAAGACTGGTAATCCTTTCACACTGGTCAAGCCTAAGGGCAGGACGACGGTTCAGAAAAACAAAGTCAGACTCCACACAAAATGGGTGCAGGGACAAGAGACAGCCCAGACCCTGCCACTGGGCAAGCTGCAGCAGCAGCCGTGCTGGAGCCAGAGAGGCAGCAGCTGTGCCTGGGGGAACGACAGCCGCCCACAGAGCTGGGCGGTAAGGAGGCACCTTCCCTGGGAGGCAGAGCTGGGCCCAATGGTGGTTGTGAAAGACCTGGACAAGAAATGAATGTGGGGAAAACAGAGGGGAGAAACGGGCCCAAAGGAAAACCACTAAGTATAAAGCAGCTTACCACCTGGGAATCATTACAGTTGCAAGAAAGATGAAAATGACTCCAATTAATTGTTATGGCTCATGGCTGCCTAGTCATCAGTGATTCAGCAGGAACTTCACCTTCAAAACATCCCAATTCCCTTCAACACTCCAAAATCAGGAGGAAGAAAACCTTGTGGATGAGGTCTGTGCTGCTTAGGAACCTGGATAAAACCCTCTCTGTGTGTGACTGAGGAGAGTCCTCTGCCTTGCAGAACAGCCCTTCTCCTCCAGCCTGTAGCAAAGAACACAGCCAGGCACAGCAGCAGCTACACATGCATGTGAATTTTGCATCATCCCACGTCTGACAAGCTTCACAGGATGTAAGGCACAGATGACAAATGCATGGGCACCCATACACGTACCTACATACAAGCATGCACACACATTGCTCATGACTAATACACACAGAATCTCCATTCCTCTCTCCCTCCAAAACCACTCACTTCCCTTCAAGGAGCAATCAATGCCAGCAATACACCTACATGAAGTTTTAAATCGACTGGGAGAGGAGTAGGAGTTGCAGAACTGTGTTTCATTTCAGCACTCTCGACAAACACCCACTGAACAGTGCAGATCAGCAGCAGCCCCAAGGGCTGGAGCAATGAGCAGCTCATGATAAGAAGGCTGGGGAAATAAAAGGCTCTCTAAGACAGTTCATGACAAGAAACTGTGCTGATCAGTTAGACAGGAGAGACTGAGAAGCAGTAGAAAATGGAGTCTTGACCAGAATCTGATCAGTGCTACTAAGATGACTGAAATAAAGAGTTATTACGTGGCTGCAATTCTGAAGAGCTTTGTGCCAAGGCAGCAAACGTAACTTTTTCCAGGATGGATGCTACAGAATCACAGCATATTGTGTTGTTAATTCTTGAGAAAGGGCTCACCTCCATATGTGGAGGACTTCTCCCAAAGTTACGGCTGCCACAGTCATCGACAAGCAGAAGAGAACAACTCAGCCCTTACAGAGCAGCCAAAGCACCTGCTTCAGGGACCTCCTTCTCCCCAGCCGTGCTCCACCCCACTATTTACTCACAAGAGCCAGTCCCTCTTCCATCAACATCTGGCTCACAGCCCCAGATTTGTCCTCCACAGCACAAGTGAAAAATCAGAGGTGCCAAAACCCCTGTGTTTGGGGGGGGAGGAGGATGAAGAAGAGCAAGAAGTCGCTAACAATGTAGCCCTGTAATACAGTATTGCTGGTCTCAGCAACAGGCTGGGAGCTTTGTACCCAGTCTGAAAGGCCTCGGGCTTTTCAGGTCTGCTCTGCCTGAACTCTTCTTGACCTGCCTGTAGGTTGGTTTCACTTGGTTTAGCTGTGACAGCCATTTCTCCAACTGGCCAGGTGTCTTTGGCTGATTTGTTTCATTTCTGTTTATCTTTGTATGATACACCTCAGTTTTATATAAATAACAGTAACAAGCAGTTATTTTATGTACAATGAGACATTTACAACCAACACAGTGATGCAGCAGAGAGAAGTGCAGGCACACTGTGGTAGCAGAGGCCTTGAGAAGTAGAGAGACAGGGCGCTGTGCAGAGGAGCAGAGGCACGCCATGATAAGAGGTGAGGCACGTGCGCGGCAGCAGAGAGCCCCCAGCTAAAGAAATGCAGACCTGGGAGCTGCACAAAACTGGAATAACAAAGAAACAAAAGAAATAACATCTAACATGCGTAAAAGACACTACACAAAAAGAATTCAGAAGCAACATGGAGCTGTGGACAGACTGGGAAAAGTGTAAAAGCAAAAATATTTTAAAAAAAAATCACCCCAAGTGGACCCCAGAGTGAGAAAGAAGCGGTCAGCAACATCCACATCAAAATCTTTCCAGGGAAGGGTTACAGAGGCCAGACATTTATGGTCTTACCCTCTAGCTACTGACTTTGAAGATCCAGAGAAGCGACACAAGGGTGAGAACAACACCATGAGAGAGAGACAGAAATGAAGAAACGCGTTACTCTTTCAGTCGTATTATCACCGTTATTGAGACTGTCTATATAGAAGTATTCTAGTGCATTCTTATTCTCTTTTGTCTGTAATAATTAGTAGTAGCTCAATCATTCTTGGATTAGAGTGTAAAGATTTCAATTATATTAACAACATATTCTTGTTTTCATTTACACACACATCTTGTATATAAGGGGTGCTGCTTCTTCGCCCATAAACATTTTGAGTGTAATTAAGTCCAAAGGGAGTATCTGAGAGGAGAAGAAAGAAAATGCACAGATCTAGGGGAAGAGGAAACAATGAAAGACAAGTTAAATAGAAAAAGAAAAGGTTTTTTGTTTGCTTGTTAAAAAAGAAAAAATACAGACCGAGGGAAAGGCAAGAATGATACAGGTACAGAAAAGCAAAATTCACAAGAAAATTACTGCAGAATCATCAAATCTGCCATCAAGCTCTGAGTAAATTCAGCTCTCCAGTCCAACTGTGCACTGAGGAAGGATGGCAGCTCTCTCTGCAGGCACCCTCCAGGGAACAAGCAGCTCCTGCACAGCCCCAGCTGGGCTTACACAGGAACAGCTGGCTCCACACATCAGGTCTGTGCTGACTTCTCAGCAAGAGTAGCACATAGCGTGCCACAAAGCCTTGAAAGCTGAAGAAGTTTCTTGCTTTGAATTCAAGTCCCAGAGGAAAGCCATATCCCTACTTGCAAGCAAATGGCCTACATCTGTTTCCAGCAGCAAGTGCAGGCAGAAGATTCCCTCGCCATGCCAGAGCAGCTCCTGGGCACCAGGGAAAAGGCTCTACACACCAAGCTCATCACTGGGGACAAATGAGCGCGACAGCTTGGGGCAGGGGCCTCAGGGCTTCAATTCCTTCACCACTAGCAACTGGTGTAGAGCAAACAAGAGCAAACAAGAAATAACAATTCAGCAGTGCCCTGTTTCCATCTGATTCACCTCAGACGGCACAGCCAGCAGTGGGGCTGTCCTGCAGCCCCTCCCAGCGAGGACGCTGGGGCAGGCATGGGGCAGGCATGGGGCGGGCAGCGTCACGCTGGGGCAGGCCCAGGTGCCCCACCAGCCAGCACCACCCGCCCGGGCTCCTGAGCGGGCAGCAGGAGCTCCACTGCAGCGGGGAAACTAGAGCAACTCTTCCCCCTGAACGCTTCGGTAAGCACAATTCCTGCAGTATCTACACAGGAGCACCAGAGACATAAAGCATTCCTGCTGATCACAAGTGTGGCGTTAAGGAATTGCCGGCTCCTAACGGCCCGTCGCTTCAGTCTCATCTTGGCTGGGCAGAGCTCATGGCTGCCTCAGGCTGCAGGCTGCCAGGGACTGCAAAATGGCAACGAGGCCTCCTGCCAGCCCAGCCTGCTCAGGAGCTCAGCGCTGTGGCTGGCTCTGCCCAGCACTGCTGCTTCTGAGCAGGAACAGCTCAGATGTGCTCTGCTTGGCAGCATTCAGTTCTGCCTATGCTGTCTCCTCAGGAGCACTGTGACAGCTGTGGCTTTAATGAAAGATGGACATTTACCTCTGCTTTACCTATAATCAGATAATACAGAGCATTTTAACTGCACTCAGGCTTTTTTCTTCAGAATAACTAAGGAGCATCAGTTGTCACAAGACCTGAAAAGACAGCTTTCCTGGAAGGAGATGCAACCGCGATAATGCTGCCCTGCTTTCTCATACCTCTCCCTCCCGTCACACAGAAATGTGGTGAGGCTGGAGTCCACTAGGCCCCAGGTCAGCCCTGTCAGAGCACAACGAGTGGCACTGAGCACAGGCAGAGGGCTGGTGCCAGTCCCTGGCTGCCCACCAGAGGCACCATGTACGTGCCCAGAGCGGGCTGGCACCCATGGGCACAGCTGCCAGTGCTGGCACACCAACTCCCATGTCCAGTCCTAAGCAACACTCACTGCACACTTGGGCTCACTTACAACAAACAAAATGCATCAAGAAGTCTTGGCACTTCTTAGCCATCATGTCTAACACGATGCTCTCTTGCCTTTAGCTTGTTGTCTTCCTGACGCTGAGGGAAACCTGCCATCCCCAGCGCCAGGTCTTCCAGGAAGAGGAAATCCAGCACCCCCCCTTGTTCGCACCTGGTGGTACTCTGGACTGTATGTACTCCTTTCAAGTTAAACTCTGGGATTTGTGCAAAGGTTGCCAGGAGACACAGTGCTTGTTTTGAGATTCTTAGAGAGGGTGGAGCCCAGCCGAGGCGGTTGGTATCTCGTTTTCATCCCAGACTTTGCTTTCAGTCCCCACTCCCCCTCCTTGCTCTTATGCAAGCTCAGGACTTGGCTCCCAAGCAAGTCCCACTGCGGCACTGAGGCGCTGGCTGCTGGAGGCATGGTTGCTGCAGGGGCATGGCGGGCGGGGAGCAGGGCAGGCCACGACCTGCAGCTCCCAGGCTCCTGCTCTCCGCCAGCCCCCACCTTTCTCAGGTGATGGGCAAGCCCCGGGGGGCTGTAGGACATCTAGCTGAGGAAGGTCTCTCTGCTCCAAAACAGCCATGGCAGTGTGAGCTTTGCAACTGCTCCTCCTCCCTGTCCCACGGACACGCAATACATCCCAAACCTGTCAAAGCTCCCCACTTGCAGAGCTCCACTAGAGCTCTAATATTAAATAAAGCAGACACACTTGTTCTCTCACTTCAATTTCTTTTGTGCATAAACTGCAAATGACCCTCACCACACGAGTTCCTCCACCCCCCCTTTTGTTTTTTTTTTTTTTTAAATGAGATCAAAGCACAGAGTAACAGACCAGCAATCTCTTTGGGATTACTTTCCAGCTTGCCTCCCAGTTTAAAAACCGAACACGATGGGCACATTTTGGTACACTGTGCAAGAGGGAGGATGATCGGTGCTTCTGTTAACAAGGTAGGCTGAGGTCAGACATCACCAATATTAGCGTTACAGCAGTACCTGTTGTAGCTACTCTGACAGGCGTGATAATGCTCTTGTGTTGAGGGAACTGGAATATTTACTCTGCAACTAAGATGGGTGCAGAAACAAGTGTGTATTATATAGTTCTCCTTAACATGGTGTGTCAGGTAACCCAAACAGCAGCAAACGCACAGGACTCCTCCAAGATTCCTTACCTTTCCTTGCTCACAGCCTCTGGAATCCAGCACAGGAAAGCTTCAAGGGCAGTCAAGTGCTTTGCTTTGTCACAAGAATTTTCATTGCAGCCTTGCACAGATAAAAGCATTCCCATTTCCCTCTGCTCACTTTCTTCATCACTAACATTTCTGGCAGCGGCAAGAACTCACATTCAAACATAAGCTTGCTTCAGGGCTCAGCTAACACCTCCGGCCCTCCAACACACACTGCATGAGCACCGCCTGGACCTGCCCCACCAGCTGGGGAAGGCTGCAAGGGGCTGCAGCTACCTGAGGAGCCTTGCCTACACTAACAAGCCTTACCTATGGCTCGCTCACAGCACCGCAGCATCACACAGAGTGAGAACAGGTCTCTCCAGGATTTCCGTCACTGGGGGTGAGAGCACAAGGAGCCTTCCTTGGTCCTCAGCAACGGTCCTACAATTCATTCTTACACTAAAAACATCCCCAACTTTGTTGTCAGTTAAGCTCTGTAGTTAATTACGTGCCATGCTCTGGTACTGAAGGATCAGAGTTCAAAGATATATCTCCTTCTGCAAAACCATTCTGAGAATGCTTCTTCCACCAAAGCCGCACTGCATTCTTCTCTGTCTAGAACCAGCCCTGCACAGCCCTGAGAACAGGTACAGGAAGGATACAAAGGCATGGAGTTGGCATTCTCTGCCTTAATCACATCCCTGGGTTTGTGTACGTGTACCTACCGAACTGTTACCTGAGCTCACATCGCTCATATGGAACTAGCATAGCAGGGAGGCTCTGAAGAAGCTGCACAATGTGACCTGGGGACTCCACTGCTTTGAGGGCTGGCCAGTCTCTGATGCTGGGAGAAATGCACCCAAACTAGCAAGGGTGAGGGTTGTGCAAGACAGCATTTTTAGTTATCTGTTTAATACTCTATCAATGTGCAAAGGGGACACTTTGGGAGAAAAGGCATATACTGCATGACTGCCACATGACAGTGAAAAGACGGGGGATAAGTGGGCATGTTGGTACCTGGTGGCTGAAGGGAGGATGCCACACCAGAACTACTGCTGTTGCCAAAGCCATGAATAGTAACTGTGGGACAGTGTCACATTTCATCTGTTTCTCCTGGGGCTGTAACAGCTGGCTTTCTGATGCACACAACAGAATAGCAATCCACCCTGTGGTAACTTGAAGGCTGGATTAGCATATGGCACTCTGGAGAAGTACTCTTTCCCTCCAGTGGGTAATTACCGTACAGAAAGGCAAAGCGTATCCCTCCTTCAAAATTCTGAGCGATCTGCAGTTACTGGAGGAGAGAGAGGGAAGGACTTGGCTTCTTTTTGGACACTTTCAGGACATCAAAATCCTGTGTTGTTCAATTTTGGCACAGAAAGAAACATTACACTGGGTTGTAATGGTCCAACTCAGACCCAACTGCAGTCACAACTCTTCAACTGAAATTGTTTTTAACAATCTAAATGAAGGGGATTTTCTTATCTTTCCCTCTGGGTCCACAAGCACAACTGTGCCAACTGGAAAATCTCCCCAGATGGCATGTACAAGCACAGCAACCTCACAGAAGAAATGCATTAACAACCGTCCAGATTCCTGAGAGACAGGGAGGGGAAAGAGGTCTAGCTCTTTGAAGGTGACTGTACCATTTTTAAAAGGACAAAAGCAGCTGAAATTTGCTTTGGATCACAGATGAGAACTACGGCTTATTTCAGGGTAGGTTTCTATAATCTTTACAATAATGCAGGATTCTCCTTGAGAAGGGAACATACAAAGAAGTATCAGAAATTCTTCAAAAGTCTGGGTGAAATAAAATTGGAGGAGCCAGCACCAGCAGAACTGCATTTATCTACTGCTCACTCAGCAGTTCAAGTAGCGTAGTGCCCCTGTACCTATTCAAGTTGCATATAGGATAGAGTCCACCAATATTACCATTTACTGCTAGCAAAAAAAAAAGAGGGAAGAACTGTACCTGCAGAGCTTTGCACAAACTGTACACGTAAAAAGAGGTACAAAAGATCTATAGAAAGAAGTGAATTCCTTCTGTGCACCTATAGTTTTCAAAAGCCAATCGCTACTGCAGTACTCAAGCACAGCGATTAATTAGTTAAGAAAAACATGCTCTGAAGTAAGGCAGAAATACTTGTCACCTTAGGATTTCCCTGTTCCATGTAGCTATCAATTCTAACCTGGCCATGATGTTCATAAGTCTTGAGAAGATTGCAGTTCAGAAAAGAATTTTGCCTTGGTCTCCAGAGGTCCTCTGCTAGACTTGCCTCTCACAATTCGTTCCAGTACAAAGCCTTCCACTTTACAGAGGAAAGAAGGAGAGCAAGACAGCATCTTCATCATGCCTTGTAACGTTACACAATGGCTATCTTGAATGTTATTCATTCATTGTAGGTTTTATGCAGCTTAAGGTAAAGGGGAATTCTTCTAAGCTGATAGATCACCACACAACATAAATTATCTACAGAATGATGGAAAATGATGATTAAAACATTCCAAGAGACTCCACATATGGATGGTTGGAAACCACTTAGCCTTACAGCTTGTCTACCAGAATTGGAAAGAAGTATTTGGGAGCAAATCAACAACCACTTCTGGAAAAATAAAAAAAAAAGTTCTCCCTCTTCAGCTTCCAGTGGGAGTTACCACTCAATTACGTGAGACAGCTCCACACGTGCTGAGCAGACTCCTGGAAAGATTAAAACTGATTCACTCACTTCCTGCTGTGCTCCTCCCCTTCTTCCCTTTGCTGTGACACAGATCGTTGTCACTACCGTGGTGCAGGCCCTATTTACCTCCTTGGATCCATGCGGACAGGGAGCCAGGAGGGTTATGACTCGGAAGGGCTGACTGATTTCAAGAGACTTTCAGTCAGTACCCTGAATGCACTGGGGATGAGGGGCGGAATGGGGAGATGAAATGAAATGAAACAAGCAACTGGGGCTCGATGCTGCTGCAGCGGCATCCAATGTGCATCGAACAGTAGCAGTGAGCTAAAATTTGACTTAGCCATGCAGTTTTCTGGTTCTGAACACATCAAACCAGTATTCACTTCTGAATGTCAGTTGCCCTGTCTCAGAAAAACTCAAGGCAATAAAAGTGAAGGAGAAGAAGATCTTTTGGCAAATCACAGCAGGAGAAAATATGATATCTCCATTGAAGTTTGATCATGTAACTCTTCTTTCATTGTCCCCCCCTCTTCCCACGTGCAAACAAGGGTAATACAGTACTAAATGTTTACAGAGTAAGGGGGTGTCCAACTCACTTGTTCAGCAGATGCACTGCACGTGCACAGAGCTGGCCAGGGGCTGTGTGTGTACTGGCAACAATCAGTTCTGAGAGAAGCCCAAAGAAACTCAGTTCACTGTCTCAGAGGAGTTGCTGTGTTAAACCCACACCTGACTTTAGAGCCGGAGCATGTAAAGAGCCATCCCAGAGAGCTGAAGGCTGATTCATACTCATTCCATGCACTCTGTATCAAATACAGATTTCCCCAGCAAGGAAGACTAACATGAAAAATTCCTGAGTTCTACAAGAATAGCTGGGAATTGATAAGCAGAGCTGGATAAAGGTCTAAACTGACCAGAACATATGAGCATAAGTGTTTAAAAGACACTGTACACTGAGCTGCACAAAGCACTCCTTTCCTGCTCCTACAGAGGAGAAGCACGGGCTGTTCTCCCCAGCAGGCAGGTACCTCACATGAGGACAAGGTTCTCAACCAGCTGGCATGAGCAACTGTGAGCCAAAGAAAGAGGAACAAAGAAAGCAAAATAAATCACACCCACCAGCTGACAAGGCTCAAAAAAAAAAAAAAAAAAAAACCACTCCAAACCCCCACCAAAAAAAAACCAAAAACCATACCAACAGGTAAGCTGACTTAAGCTACCTGAGCAGCTGCTGTGGAATTTAAATGGATGGACATTTTTCCCTCTCAGTAGTTTTTGGGTCCCCCCCCCCCTTTTTTTTTTTAATGTTAGTCATCAGTAACCTCAGAGGATTTTCTTAGCTTTGTTTCCATTCTTGTTTCTAGGAAACAGAACCTCAACTAGCTACTGGGGAAAAAAAAATAAAAAAATAAAAAGGTGAATAAACCAAAGTTAAAGAAGGACAGGGAAAAAGCGAATTTGAAAACAAACTGGAGAAAAAAAGAAAAAAAAAGACAGACAGACAGAGCACCAGGCCTGCTACAAGAAATAAAAATAGTCAATACATTTCTGCCCCCTTGTTCCTCCCACAAGGATAACTTTGTCTTTAACTGCATAACGCTAACAGAGATCAAGTCAGGAGACTCTGGATTTATTTGACTTGTCAACATAAGAACAGGCAAGTATGGATGGCAGATGTAAGACCTTCAGGGAAGGGGGGAGGTAGTTTTCTTTCCTACGTTGTCTTGTCTCCCAAGACAACAGCCTTATATGAAAGCAGCGGCCTAAAATATCTGGAGCACTCTGTGCCTTCAGCCTTTCTGGCAGACATGAAGAAAAAAGTCTCCTTTAACATAAGCATCACTTTAAAACAATACCAGAGCTGCAAAGCTGCCACTGGAGGAGCAACAGACTCATTGGGGTCAAAGAAATGATAAAAAGTTCAAAAGCCAGTGAGAAGGAAATAAAACAATAACGTAACATTCAGCTGCTAAGCACCACTGTAGAGTTGGAAGGAGCTTGGGTTGCAGCGGGAACTGCTTCTTTCAGGAAATTCAGAAACACCAGGAGAGAGAAAATCCAGAAAAGTAATCTTTAAAAAAAAAAAAAAAAAACACTTTAGACAAAAATAAGAGACCTGAGTAAGAGTCTGCTCAAAGAATGCCAAAACTTCTAAAGCACAAGTCCCCACTCAAACAAGCATTCCTATGCCTGGTTTGGATGAAGTCAGGATGCCTGTGGCAAGTGTTTTGATCTCAACCAAATGCATCTAGGTATGTTGAAAGTGTTCTTAGGAAAACAGAGAGCTGTTATGTAAATCAGCTTTTAGGGGTACGACAGACTGGAGAAACAAAACTTCTGCACGTCAGGATTGCAAAACCTCAGGAGATGAGTAGAGAGCTGAGGAGATCACTGGAGTACCTCGAGCATCACTGAAGATGACCAAGTTGCACGGACAGGTCATGAACTATACGCAGCCTGCAAAAATCAGCCTCGTAAGAAGTTTCACTGTCCAGTAAATTCAAATAGGAACAAAAATACATACAGCCAATTAACTAGTAATGCCAGGATTCCTGTAAATTACCCAGGTGAGATAAATTCACTAGAAATAAGAATGAGAGGGGAAACAAAATAGTAACAAACTGAACTCACATCAGCTTGTAATAAGGTCTGCACCTACACCTCCCTCATGTTCTGACTTCTTAACAAATGCTAGATTAGACCAGCACAAAGCGATAACCTTGACTGCAGGAAATCACATTGGCATCACAAGACAGGCCAGCTGTGGCACAAAAGCAGCAAGTCACAGAAGTTATTAAATTAATTAAAATATCTGACATATTCCATAGGCTACCTGCCCAGGCCATGAGATGCTACCACCCCCAAGTATGAACAAAAATTGCTCTGTAAAGTCCTAAGGAACCACACAGGCTTTTAATTACGCAAAAGAATCTCCAGGTGTCCTCATGCTTGATTACATTCAGGTTTGGCATGCACCAGCTCATCAGAGGAGGTCACTGTTAATAAAACTCACTTATCTTCAGCTATCCAAGGGTCCAAAACATCCTCTCTACTCATCATCATCAAGTGTGAATATATTCAGTGTCAGAAAAGATGCAGAGGAAGAAGCAACACAAACTGTAATCTATCTGCCTGTCTCTGAAGAGTTCAAGCATAAAGCATGCTGTGAGGTGCATATGCAGATCTCAAACTGTCTTTAGTTCAGCAAAAAATTATAAAAAGCTTTAAGGAAAAAAAAAGAAAAAAAGAGGAAAGAACCCCACACACCATGATAAGAGAAGAGAAAGGCCTTGTAAGACTCAGCTAGAGAGTCCATCTCAACACACTGCAGAAACCTGAGGAGAAGGCAGTCAAATTGTGATTTGTTCAGGACTCTCTAAGAAGTCCACATGAGGTTTCTTTGGAAGCTCCTTTGCTTTACTGTTGATACAGCTCAAATGACGACTCTACACCATAGCTGATGACTGCTAACAAGGAACAGAAATCTTGCTCTCAAGTACTTCAGCCAGAAGTGGGCATACACTGGGCAGAAGAGAATAGAGTAGGCAGGACAGTCTGTGGGCATGACAGCTTAGAAGTTTCAGATTAATCTTGAATAAGATTCACCATTTTTAGTTCTTGAAAGGCATAGGCATAACAACCAAAACGTCCTCTTCATAGACGGGACAAGGCTGATGTCCTTGCAAGGGCACTTAATTGTCTTTGAAAGGTCATGGAGACTGGGAGAGGCTCCCAAATACTGCAAGAGGGCAAATATCATTTCCATCTTCAAGAAGCGCAAATGAGATGTCAGGAACTACAGGCTGGGCAGCCTCACCTCCATCTCTGTGAAGGTCATGGAGTAACTAATTTTGGAAACCATTCCCAAACACATGAAGGACAAGAACATGATAAAGAGTAGCTAATAGAGGTTTATGAAGGGGAAATCACGCTTAAGTAATATAACCTTCCACAATGAGGTGACTAACTTGGCATATGAGTGGGAAGTGGTGGATGTTGTTTACCTTGACTTTAATAAGGCCTCTGGCACTGTCTCCCATAGCATTATTATAGACAAGTTGACAAAGTACAGGTTAGGTAAGTGCATAGTGAGGTAGGCTGTAAACTGGATGAACATCCAAGGCCCAGAGGGTTGTGATCAACAGTATTGAGTCTGGTTAGAGGCAAGTCACTAGCGATATATCCCAGGAAGTTGATACTGAGGCCATTACTACAAGGCAGAGTGTATCCTCAGCAAGTTCACAGATGATACAAAACCAGGAGGGTCTGACACACCAGATGGCTGTGCTGACATTCCAAGCAATCTGAGCAAGGTGGAGAACTGGGCCAATAGGAACCTAATGAAGTTCCACAAATGGAAATGTCAAGTCCTAGACCTAGAGAGGAATAACCCCAGGCACCAGTATATGCTGGAGTTTGAGTGGCTGCAAAGCAGCTCTGAAAATAACTTTGGGGTCCCAGTGAACAAGCTGACTATAAGCCAGCAATGCACCCTGGCGATGAAGAAGGCCAACAGCCTTCTGGGACGCACTAGGAAAAGCATTGCCAACAAATCAAGGGAGGAGATCCTTTGCCTCTGCTCAGCCCTGGTCAGTCCAAACGTGGGGATTACGTCCAGTTCTGGGCTCTCTCACACAAGAAAAATCTGCATTTACTGGAACAAGTCCAATATAGACCTACAAAGATAACTGAGGGGTTGGAGCATGTTTTATACGAGCAGAGACTGTTCAGCCTGGAAAAGGGAAGGCTCGGGAGGATTTTATCAATGTGTATAAACACCAGATGGGAGGTAACGAGGAAGAGGGAGCCAGACTTTCCTCACTAGTGCTCAGTGATGGAAGAACAGGCAATGGACAGAAACGAAATTGTGTTCAAATACAATTTAATCTAAGAAAAGAAAAAAAAAAAACACTGTGTAAGTAAACAAACACTGGTAGCATGCTGTCCAGAAAGGTTGTGGTGTCTCTGATATTCAAAAGCTGCCTTGGATACGGTGTTGGACAACCTGCTCTAACTGACCCTGCTTGAGCAGGAGGTTGGCCAGGATGATCTCAGGAAATCACTTCTAACCACAATGATTCTGTCAATGAGAATATCAGCCAGGAAGGGCAAAAAAATTCTAGCCAGTTATATTGACTACATCTCATACTTCAGCAAGAAATACAGAATCCTTGGATGTTGCTGGCCTGTTTCTTGGGTGCTTAAAAACACCATCCATAGTTCTCATGGAAGTTCCTTTCTTCTAGTTCCAGCTTTCATATGTTAAGAGTATGCCTAGGCAGTGCCACTAGGAGATACCACCCTCCTTCTTCTGTAGCTTGATGACAAGCAGAATAAACCTGCTCAGAAGAACAACGAAGCTCATATGGTCTTGGGCAATCCAGCTTAGAGCCAGCTAAAGTATCTCTACATGGTACCGCACTGGGCAGTGAAGACTTTTCCTGAAAGGTCACTCTTTTGTCTTTCCAATTTATTTAAACTATAGTATTGTATCTTTCCACCTAGTCATTCCCAATCTCAACAGCCATGCCTCCACTAGCAGGGTAAACATTCTACTGAAGATTTTGTTCCTCCCTTGCCTTTTCAAATACCATCTATTATGAGACCTCAACCTGACTCTTTCACTGTTCCTTTAAAATTTTTAGGTGCTACTTTCTTTTAGATGAGTCTCATTCCACAGTTCAGCAACTGACATGTTCTGCTCCTCCACAGGCACATGCTCTGGCACAGGGTATCTACAATTCTGCTGAACATGCAACTCACAAAGCCACGTCTCCAGCCCTCACCTTCCTCTCTCTAGGTAGCTCTGTTGCTGTCCAGTGTCTCCATTTAGATATCTCAGATTGCACTTAGACCACATTTGAAGGGTTATGCTCCAGAGAACACACATGCAAGGGCATGAAATTTGAAATCTTTCTTCGCATTTGGACAAGAAGCATAGCAAGTTATAAATTGCAGGGCATATACAAGAAGGGTTTTGTCAATTCACTGAAAGCATCATCTGCTCCATTAGGTACTCACTGGCTTGAGCATCCCATTGAGTTATGTGCAACGTCAGCACACTACAGAGCGTAGTTAAAAAGCAAACAATGTATTTAACACCTAGCTTAGAGCAGGAGGAGGGAAAGGGATTCCATAGAAAGCATATCATTAAAACTAGACAGGTAAAATGCAGACCTTCTCCCTTGCTAATTATGCTAGCAGCGCTGATGCTCATCAGAGACTAAAGAACGGTAAATTTTTTATGCTAAATTCTACCTATAGAAGACCATACTGGAAACGCCTTGGATCTTATGTTGACGTATCAGTCCTGGTTAATTTTAGCATTGAAGAATGTAGTTAGTGACTCACCCTGCTGGATAAGCAACGAGGCCAGTTCTGGGGTCGCAGGCTAATCCTCTGCCTCCCGACACAGTTATCCCCAACACCTTCTCCAAAGTCACCTAGTGCACGTGAAAAAGAAAACAAGAAGCATCATGAGATACAAGTGCAGTTCAAATTGACCCATACACTGACACTGATGGTCTGCCACTTCACAGTGGCACTGAGAAAAATCATAGCTCCTAGAAATCCACTGACAAGTGCTCAGGCACAGAACTTGTTTAATCCAATTCTATTTTCAACACAAGCATTGTAAAATACTGCTGGGTTACAGAAAAGGAGTTATGGATCCACTGATTATTTTTTCTGTGCCAGAGCACTGAGTATTGCAGAGGACTGCAAGCAGCAACTAGTACGGAGCGAGAAGCTGGGGTGCACATTCACTGCCCTGCAATTCCCATCATCCCACCATGAGCAGCAAACCACTTTCTCCACAGTTCTTTCCCTGGAAATCTTTTCTAGGTTGACCCCTTCTCCTCCATCCACTAGTAGGTGGTTCAGTGTGGTCTCAGCCTCATATTCCTAGGAGCTGAGCAGTCAATTTTTCCCCCAGTGCTTAAACTGGAAACCACATCCAGCAGACCAGTGCACCCCTCCCCAGGAACCGCAAGAGGCAGAACAGCTCGCATCATTGGGTTCACAAACCCATATACCAATGACACACTCAAGAGATGATAATTCAAAATCCTTGCTTTCCCCTCCGAGCAAAGATCTCAACTATTTTAGGAAAGACAAGACAACTGGGAAGAGCTACTTGGAAGACACAGAAATTCATAACCAGACCTCAGCGACAAGCCAGGAAAAGAAAAAACAAAAGCTGGGGAAATGGGGGAATAAGACATTTCAGGGAGCACACACAGAGAAAGGAAGCATCAGAATTCAGCAGTTTCTGAAAGTAAAATACTGCAGTGGGATTACACTGCACAAAATCTGGTATGTGGCATGAAAAGACCCAGCATCTAAGCATAAACCAGCTTTCAGCTTTGGGATTGTTCTGACAGACACAATTATTCTCTTTCCTTTACATTTGCACAGCTTGATTTTATTTATTATATATTTTATGCATACATTCCACTGCAGCATTGCTGTCCCTGCCAAATTCATGGATTTTACTGGGTCACAGTCTTCTGTTTTTAATTATCATCATCTAAGTTTTATCTGCTTAAGGCTTTAAGGCATGGACGCAGCGTTAGAAGACACCATTGTAATAATTACCACTATCATTACCGGCTGCCCTGAAGACCAACATCTTGTATTTATATCAATGTGGAGCACAAAAGGTAAGGGCAGGGCAGGCTTCCCCACGCTACCCTGACAACGCAGCTTACCAGACCTGAAGAATTCAGCTGCAGGGTGTAGAAATGAAGTCTCACCAAGCTCATGGCTCAGGTCACTGGAGACGATGACAGAAGTAACACTGTGCAGGGAGCACCTTGCTGCAACAGGTAAAGCAAGGCCAAGGCACCAGCACCTCACTTGAAGTGAGCCATCCAGGCTTCAAAGATTTCAGATTTGGACTGGCTTCAAAACCATGACATGGAATGTGGAAGATGTTATATCTCACTCTGTGGAACAACTCAGTCTTTTTTTCCCTTTTAGTAATAATATACCTCAGATACTTCGAGACAGTACAAGAGAACACCAAATTGCCACCTTTCCTCATAAAATGAGTATCACTGGCATCATGGTTTTTACAAAATTCCAGTGGGTTTTTGTTTAAAATAAGAACACACAATCAAAAATGCATTTATGAATTCACCAGTAAAGCAGGAAAACAGTTTTATTTCAATTTAATGTTTCTTTAAAAAGGGAAGGCGGACTAAAGGAGGCTAGGAGGATACTTACTCTTACCAGGTTTGTTACAATAGTTCGACACAAGTTTATTTTTCAAACAGCATCACGAATGCGCAGGAAAAAGAATTTGCTGAGATACCAGCTCGAATCATCAGTCCCCAACCCATCACCCTAAGAGAGGTTTAAATTCCCATAGAAACTGCATACTTGACAGCAAAGGAGGAAGTGGAGAAGACATTCAAGTGCTCCAATCAAGATAAGGCACCAATAACTTGATGCTGTCAGCAAACATCAAATTTAGCAATGTTGCACTCACGCTGCTCAGCGCAGGCTTTAGCTCAGGCAGCTGTCCTAAACGGCACTGCCTGACCTTGGCTATGCCGCTAATAGCATTCAGCAGCAGTTCAGCAACCTACATTCACCAACAGGTACATTCTTCCCCTGTGAGGATGCATTATCCCCTTAGTGCCATCTTCTGCTGCAGCTGAGCTGATCTTGCAGTCACCTGCTCCGGAGGGAGGGGACCGTTCCTTCCTTCCCTATCCCACCAACACCCTCCCTTCCTGGCACTTCCCTTGCACCACCACTGACATGGCAACTGCCTCCTCAGCAAGCCAAACAAGCAGAAAAATGTTTTGTGGGTTTTATTTTCTGTTTGCCAGCCTGGGGAAGCCATAGCGAGCCCAAAGCCAGGGAAAAGAAGAACCGGCCCCTTTTACCAGCTACTAGATCAGTCCAGCTGTACCTCCAAAATCCATCTTGTACTTGGTGTTATGGAAAAAATCCATCCTCTCCTAGCTTTTAGAAGGATGAGAATCTGAAGAAGAGCACTAAGTCATTCATCTTGGCACTATCGCCCTACCACCAGCAGCACATCACACCTGCTCCACCTTCCTCTCTTGCTCTAGGGTCTGCAGAGGCCCCAGGCTGTTCTGCCAACAGACTGTACTTGTGGTGACGTGAGGAGGTGGGAAGTCTACCTTTTTCACCACAGTCGGCACGCAGCTTGACACAACAGGAATAACTCAGTCTCCAGGTCCAATTTTCAATCATCAATGAGCATCTTCTGTCCTCCAAAAGACTCCTTGTCCCATTAGAAAAGACAACAACCGCCAACTACAGATGTTGCTAGATCTACTGCTACAGAAATGGATACCTGTGTCAAGAGATCCATAATTAACTTTCTGAAAGAGACTCTCCCTCTTGTACTTCTAGGCTTAGCTGTAAAATTTGTCTTGTGTAAAAAGTGTGAAAGACAAGCCATAAGCCTCATTCAATGGATGTTCTTACAACACCTCAGCATGTGTAGTAATAATGCTCAGGTGTTAAAAACAACTTGTCTCTAAAAGGAGGATAAACACATTTTTACGAAACTTGCGAGCTCCACTCCCACCTCCCTGCCCAGAAGGCACCACAGCTTTATCTCCATGATCAACCTCCAGCCTAGGTGACATGAGGGCTAGAGATAGGCAGCCACTTCTCGCAAAACATGACAGAAAAATAAACAAATTTCAGGAAGAAAAAAGCAATAGGCAGCAACACAACATAAACTGGATTCCTCTCAACTAAAACAAAGAAATGATTAGTACAGTTAATTAGGGCAGGGGTATACCACCATTTATTTCCAAATCTCAAATTAAGATATGTCAGCAAAGGGCAAATATGCCAATACAGGTCTGATATTATGCCACTTCTGAAGCTACGGCAAAACGAGGTAGGAATTCACTTCCTTACATAGCAAACCCAGTTTCCCAATTCCACAAGGCCACTACCATTCATACAAGTCACCCAAGTGGTACTTCAGCATGTCTCAGAAAGAAATTCCCTGATCTATTTCCAACTCTGACCTGAGCTAACCGCGGCATTGGAGAGTCCCAGTGCAGACCTGGGAAACTGGTGAGTTGGTTACCAGCAGCTCCCGTGCTGGCCCAACATGCTTCCCACAGTCGTCAGACGTGTCCCTGCTTGCTCAGGTCATCACATCCAATAAATGGGCCACCTCACCTCCCTCACCCATGCCAGGAAACAATTGCAAGACAAAACCTGTAATTGTGTGTCCCTAAATTAAAGGCCCAGAAAGGAGGCTGGCTATCCACATTTCTTACTTCATCCCAAGGCTTCTATTAATAGTATTTGGCACTTTCAGTCACGGTACTCTCAGCGATTTGCAAGTGCTATTGAATGGAACCACATGCAACGTGCTTCTGGGGTTCGCTTTGCATTGTAATTACTTGCCTATCAACCACCTCACCTCCACTTCTTTAACATCAACTTTTTTCAGATTTGGAGGCTCAATACACACTCTTAGTCACCAAAAATAGAAAACAGAACTTCAGGTGTGAACACTCGTCTTGCAAGACCTGATACCCACCCATTTTACAGACAAATCTAAATTTAGCTGCTCCGAGTTGCACAGATGGGTAAAGAAATTTTAGTGCCTAAGTAGGTCACCCTATTCCTTCCACTTCAGATCCCAAGATCATCACAAAACTCTCAGAGCCTCTCTACCTGGTAAGGTCAGATCAGCAGAGTCCTCAACTGCAACTGCCAGAAGGCACTCACTACAGCCAGGCCTTGCAGTAAAGGGGAAGAAGCCTTGCCGCAGCACAGTCTCTGCTGGAACTCAAAGGGCACGTCTGAGAGCAGCCACTGCTTCCCTCAGGCATGGTCCCTCACAGTGTAAGGGCAAGCACACCCCTGTGTGACAAAGCCATGCCACCTCTGCCTTCCTGCTGATGTTCGGACAACTCTTTCAGAGAGGCTCTGTCTAAATTATCCCCTGCCAGTTTTGTTGTCTTTTCAGGAAACAAGGCGTTTGACCAGCTGCTCCCAGCTCTCAGAGCGTGAGTTTCTTACTCATTGGAGCTCTTTCTGCTGTTTTGGGGAAGTTGAAAGACTAACCACAAGCAATTGTTTCCACATGTTACAAGGACAACACAGAAATCCTTTAAGGATCAGCTCAACATTCCCCACCCTGCTCCCCACAGTTTGTGTCCCTTTGGCACTGTCTGCATGCAAAGCCGCACAGGAGGCATCACTCTGGCCAGCACTCTAGGCCAGACAGTGTTAGAGAGGAGCAGCAGCAGGCCTCGAGTCGCTCTTTGAAACACACCCATCTAGCACAGTAATAATTTCCACGAAAATGGATGCCAAAGAGGACAATCCAGTCAGTGACAGTACTGACTGATCCCAAGCCCACAGGCTCTCCCCCTATGGTGACGCAGTTTTGCTCCTGAGGCCAGCCTGAAACCACTCCTCTACGCCTGCTTGCCCACCAGCAGCGTTCTGCAGCCCAGCAGCACCTTAAAGAAAAGCATGAAAAGAAACTTTTCAAGAGGAAATCATTTTTAACACCAGGCATCCCTCACGGTGTTTCATTTGTAGACCGCATGATGCTGTTACCCCATCACTCTCCCCAGACAGAAGCAGCAGACAAAGCAGGAGTTCAGTAGTTTTTAAGCCCCTCTTCCCCATACTTACATGTTTTTAGCAAATTAAAGAGTTTTCTGACTCAACCACTTCACTTTCTGCCTCCTAATACTACCTGCATTTCTCTTCTGGGCCCAAAAACTCATCATTCTCTACAAATAGCATTTATTTAAACACAAAAACAAAGAAGCAAAGCTTCTTTGAGGGGATACCTGCAACTCTCCAGTGCCTGAAAAGGCCACTGAGAAGCAAAAAGTGGTAGTACTGCATAGGGCTTTCTGCATGTCCAACTGCCAACAGCGTCAGGCACGGAGCTACAGCCTAGGAAAACCCTGTCCAGTGAGCAGATGCATCTGATGCAGACTTCATAAGCATGGTCAGCTTGGATCAGACACTGGTATCTACCTCTGGCTCCTGTTTCCATTTGCAGTTGTAAGTGGAGAAAAAGTCAGAAAGAACAATATCAAACAATTGCATGGACAAACTTGAGGAGCAGGAAAAGCAAATTTGAGTCTCATCTGCTGTCAATCTCCCACTCTCAAAATTATTCTGTTTTAACCTGTTTCAGTAGGGCTCTCTACCATGAATTTAACCCACTGAGTCTTTAAAACCTCAGTATTCACACCATCTTCTGGCAAGGAACTTCATCAGTCTGTTACATGTTGCAAGAAGAACCATCTCTTATTGCTTGCTTTAAACCTGACTCCTATTTATGTTATTTGATGCCCCCTAGTTCTTGTACTGAAAGAGAGACCGAACAGTCAATCTCCATCTACCATCTTTAAGCCACACGTGACTTTGCAAGGAGCTATGCTATCACCCCTAAATCATCTGTCTTTCAAGTAGAAGAGTCTCCACTTACTCAGTTAGTGGATCTCCTGAACGCCACTTTATACCTTTGATCAGCTCTGACACCTTTCTGTGAACCTCTTTTCATGCCCACCATATCCTTCCTAAGATGGAAGGGAAAAACACCCAGACTACATATGGCTTTCAAGCTGTGAGCACAGCAAGTGTTTACAGAGCAGAACAATAGGGTTTTCTGGCTTGTTCTGTTTTTGTTTTTTTTCCCCCCATTAATACCTGACACTTGATCTGCCTTTTTGATATCTAAATCATTTACAGACAGCAGCCAAGAGGTCATCCAGCTCCACAAAGTCACAGATAAGAACTCCAGCTGCTATGTGCTTGGAAATGTAACTCCCCCCTCTCCTCTCTTTGCTCTCCTACAGAGAGGGAAATCCCATTCTTGAACCAATGCTTTGGTTTCAACTCCCCCCTTCCTATCCATGCCTTTGCGAGCACTTATTCATGAACAAGAGCATCCTCAAAGGGAGTTCTTGCAGTACAATTATTCCATTACGCTCCAGAATGGCTACTTCAATAAATGTCCACATGCAGACAAGATCTATTTTAAAAGCCCTCCCGTGGGCCTGTGTGTAACACAGTTAACTTTGAATCCATTTAATTAACTAACAGCACCGACTCAGCATGAAAAGACAACATCCATCAGAGTTCATCTCTCATCTGCTGCAGAATGTGCCTGCCCTCATTCCTCTGAGTGTAGGCCTATTAATAATGTATGTGCACAAGTACGGGTTCCTGAGAAAGTGCAGGACACAGAAATCTCAGAGATATGTAACCCGTGAGGGTTCCTTTGGAAAGCCTTCCCCAGCACATCTCAGTGGCCATCAAGCAACCAGTTATCACCTTGTCTGCGGGGTGGCTACATCACCACCTGTTCTTCTTCCTCAAGAAAAACACTTTTAGGGCCCAATTTGAGACCCCAATATTCTTCAGCCATGGAAATACACCGACACAGAGAGCTCCAAAAAACAGGCCTAAATTTCTTAACAGCATGATGGTTTTCATACGTGACTCCCTATATTCTGTTCCCAAAATTTTTAGCACCGCTGCACACCTGCCAGCGTATTTTCCATGCTGCAACACAGCAAAGTTCTGTCAGCACGCTCCAGCATACGATACGTGGAAATGCACTGTAGCTGTACATTGTCAGTGTCAGCATTTAAGAAATAGCTGTCTATTTCTTACATAAGTGAAATTTGATCCTGAGTGCCAAATCTCACAGCTGGCCCTGTTTGTACATCTCTCCTGCAGCCCCTGAGCCCCACCACAAAAAAGCACGTTTAACCTCCAGGGCCCAGCACACACGGTGTAGGCTCTAATCTACTGTCTGAACACGCTGTCTGAGCTCCTGTTACTGCTGCAAAAAAACAAAAGCTTGAAGTTTTACGTTTAGCTCTGCTGTGTTTCGTTTGACACATTAAACAGAACACTAATTACAGTATTCTGTTCTTCCTAAGGGGGCTGTCAGCATTTCCACCGTGAAGCCTTCATTTCAGGGCTCTATAACACAGCTGTGAAATATTCATTTGGTACTTCAGCTTGACACGCAAAGGTCTGGCTTGGGGCCAGGTTCCTCTGCCTGTTTGCTTTTTGGGAGTTGGGGTTTTTGGGCTTGGTCTGGCACAGGGAGGGTTGAAAATGAGTGGATGGAATTAACCACAGTGGGTGTCTTACAAAAGCAGGCAAACAAGAAAACTACCCAGCTCCACAGTTGGTTTCTGCCCCTCACCTTCCCAAGGCCTCCCCCTACTTGTCTGCGCACATAGAATATGCACATATTTTTTTTTTATTTGAAAGAAAAGTTTTTTCCATCCTCTCCAGCCAGAACCTTTCGTTCCTCAGCACTCTTTGCTAGCACTGGGTGCTGCCTTAACAAGCCTGGAGATTAAAAATATTCCACCTGCAGAAGCAACAGCAGTAAGGCAAGCTCCAACACACGACCAGTCCAGAATGCCTCTGCCTTGCCAGGCCAGTCTCCATGTCTCCTGCAATAGGTCTCACAAGTCTTGCTCACTGCCACCACGGCAGTCTCATACCAATGGCCTAACTGACCCCTCAGGAACCACCTCCAGACCATCCGATGCAATCCACGCAGCACAGACCTGTTGCTACATTCCAAGGTGCTTCCAGCCTATGCCCAGTTTGAAGCAGCTGACCAGAATATCATCACTTTGAACAAGCAGTTGCCATTTCTAAGTAATTTTGATTTCCCAAACAACCACTTAAAGAATAGGGAATGATCTTCCACAACACATTATGAGTGACACACCTTGGCCTAAGAGTGGTTGGTAGAAACCTATCTGCCCAAAGGTTTTGAATCACTGAGTTATGGGAAGTGTTACATTCATGAACCTACATAGGAGCGGAGGTGGGGTAAGGTGGGTTTCTCATGGAAAGGCTGAGCCTAAAGTTCTAACGGCCCTGCCTGGTATCACTACAATAGTTGTGCAGGAGTGTGAATGCACGTTTATTAAAAATGATCCAGGCAGCTGAGAGAACAGGGAACAAACCGTGGACAGAGGTGGAAGAAGGGGAACGTGAGCAACCCTGGGTCTCTGCAGGCTATCTTCCTACACGTGCCTGCACACAGTGTGCGTGCATTTGTCCACTTTGCCGCACACCCGCTCTTGCCTGCTCTCCCCTCCTGGCCTCCCCAGCGTGCTGGCTGCTTTCAGTCCAATTCCAGCTGTCAGGACTGCATTCCTGACCCATCAGCCCCAGCTGTCAGGGGCTACGTGCTGAATCTGCACTCTGCCTTCTTCTTTGTGCACCTGGAGTAAGACAGGCCCAGGGAGGCCACAAATGCTGATGCATCGCCCTGGGAAGTGGGTGGAACACTATTAAAAGCGCCTCTACCAGCAGCCATAGCAAGGGAGCTCACGTGCAAACGTCCCTGTGGCCTGCAAAAGGGGATACACAGACGGCTGATTTTTCTATTAGTTCCTGCAGCATTACTTAGTTATCATTAAATAATTACTTTGTTTCTTCCTCAAACTTGTTCTTCCCACTGCCATGCCTGCACCAAGGTCCAATTTCTTCCAAAACATTGCAGGGTGAAGAAAGGCCTACGTAACACAACCAACCCTGGCTAGAGCCATGGCAGAGCAGCAACGTCTCCCATCGGCCACAATCATCACCAATAAAGCCACCCCGACTCAGATTTTCATGGCATTTCACAAATGCTTCCAAATATCCAGGCTTCAGAGATAGAAATGTGTGAAGAGATAAGGAACGGAGTGCGTGTAAACCGTCCACCTTTGTCAATGTTGTGATGATGCTATTTTGACTTTGGTGTGGGGAATTTTTTGTTGATGGAAGGGAAGATTGTGTGATGAACATTTATTTTAAAGAAGAGAAAACATCAAACAGACTGCAGGTTTGCTGACACACAGAGTCGATCCTGACTTATTCCAGATCAAGTGTCCACACATGGAGTCAATCTGACCTGCTCCAATCAGCAGGCAAACACTCTGGGAAACAGAGATGCACCTTGTGTGGGCAGGCTTCAAAGAAGCCATTCTCCAAGTTCTTGGAACCTGGACTTGCGCAGGAGAACTTCTTCACAAGGAACAGATTTTTCTGATTTGTAAACATGCATTACTTTTTCCTACAGCGAAGAGAGCAGGCAAGATACCAGATTTGACCTAGGAGGTGCTTTTGCCCTCCCACACCGGCAATTTGTCCAGCGATTCTTTCTTCATCGTAGAAAAAGGAACCAATTCACCTTCCATAGCAGAGAGAAATATCTGTAAGAGGATTAAGTACAGGTGAGGACTTGCAATGGCCCCCCACCAATCTGTCCCAACAGTGGAGATCAAAGGAAGCAGGATGACTTTGTGACAGTGTTATACGTTAGCCTCCTCCAAACCCATGCACAGGGCCTGAATATAGGCAAAGAAAGTGCTTCAGTGAGAGGAAAGAGTTAAAAAATAAAAAAATTAAAATACAGCTCCCTTGGGCAGCATTTCAGTTACTCATATAAGGGTTTGAAATCAAGCAGGAGCAAACGGTTCTCCAAGTATAAGGGTCATTGTGTATCATCGTTAATCATCGCTTCCCAGATAGGAAAGTCTCTCCCCACAGTCATTTTCCCCCCTATTTCGCACAGGGTTTAGCACTCACGAGAGGCGAGACACGAGAGCAAGGAAAAGAGCCAAACAGGGATGTGGGCGAGGGCTGCTAAGATTTCTCCCACCACCGCTCTGCCAAAGTCCTGGCCACGAGCTGGGCTGCTCCTAACTACAAGCAGCCAGGAGTTAAAAGCCCACAGCTTCACTGCGGGATAGGCATCCGCTCCAAGGAAACTGCGGCAACCTCGCATAGCTCCTGACTCCAGCGAAGTCAAACACACGGGCTGTAACACAGTATTTCCAACATTGATACCGCCGTGGTGAGGAGCTCAGTCCTAAATCACCCTGTGCTGAACTCTATAAACAACACATACGTTCAAACTAAACATGGACACGGGGCAGACGCACTGGAAGGGAGGGCTCAGAGGGCCTTCCTCACAGTTAACCCTGCCGAGGGAAACCAGAGCAGGAAAGCTACTTCAGAAAAGCACCACACTGAAATTCCCCTCCCTGCTTTCCTTTATTTCTTCTCACTGGCACTTATTTTTGGTTTAAATGGAGCAGAGTACTCCTTGTCCAAGGCTGCAGGGGTGTTGGGGGAGGACCTGGTGGTTGAGCTTGTTCCTACAAGAGCAGGAACATTTGAGGCAGAGCTATATAGGGTGAAGGAAAGCATTTAACCAGCTTGCCTGAGGCAACACTCAAAACTCATTTGTGATTTCTTTATTCACTCATAATACCCCACGCCAAATCAATTGATTTTTATCCCTCATCACTGATTTACACAGCAGTTCTGCCAAAAAAGTCACCAACTGCCACTGCTGAACTGTCATCCAAGTCTTGTCTGCACACACCCAGCCCTCACCAGCACAAGGGCAACTCCTCAGGGCTTCTGGAGAAGGGCACAGCTCTAAGCAGCACGCTTAAGTCCCTGAGAATGAGTTTAAGAGATTCTCTGTAGACAAAAGCCTGAGCTTTCTTTCTCTGCCCAAATACCTTACACAGAGCAGATATCTGTGTCCTCCACTGGAGGTCAGGGCTCACCTCGCAGCACCTGGCAGCTCCTGCCTGCAACACCTGAACTTCTGCAGGGCAAGGCACCTTGTCCTCCCACGCAGGCATTGCTCTGAGACCACAGTGACTCTAAGGGGGAAAGTAAATACTCACATCCTCAGGAGATTAGGAAATGGTTTTGCTGTAAGCCGATTTAAATTATATTAAAAAAAAAAAATCTCTCATGCCAGCAATTTAAAAGATACTGAGGTTGGAATGAATACAACAGGAGTACACAGCATTTACCATACAGACAACATTGGCATTCAAGGAGGCAGGTCATGAAGAGATTAGCGCTCAATCTTTCCCTCAATGTTTTCTGGACCATTTATTGTTTGTTTCACATTACTTGAGAGAAGTCCCAATGAACGTGAAGGCCTCTGCTCACAGCACGGAGCAACACGTACTCTCAACACAGCTTCCAATCTATAACCAGATAGGAGGGGACTGGATGAAAAAAACAGAAACACACACACTGAGGTGAAGTGTCTTGATAACGGTTGCGTAACAAGTAAGTGGCAGAGCTGGGAATAACCTCAACTCCCTCCCAGACTCCAGCAGCTATCTACTGCTCAGACCATGCTGCACCATTACTGTACATCACTCCTGCTTGGGGCTCTGGACAAGAACACTGAAGAAGGCTTAAAAATGAATAAAAGGAAGCTACAAGATTATTTTTCCCCAAAACCAATCGGGATGTACGGAAGCAGCCACCCAGCTCCCTCCCCATCCCCAGACACCACTCACTGCCTGCTCTCTGCAATCCCTTCCTCCACTCCCTGCCCTCTGCCCTGAGAAATAAGCTGCTTACCGAAGAGCCTTTATCATCATCTGCCCTTTGTGCATCCTAGAATTAAGGAGCTCCTCGCGTCTGCCAGTCAACATGCCTACTGAGCACCCAAGAAATTTTTCCTGTCAGCCAGAAAGGAGACAACATCCTCCACGAGGAGCAATACATATGAACAAGGGCCGAAGACTGAGAAAATAAACTTCAGAGAATAGCTCAATCCCTGCTTTCCATTGTTTCTTCAACTACCCTGTTGCCACCTCCTCCCTTCCCACTACAGCTAAGTAAAACAGCCATAACACAGCATCCCCATCACTGCACCTGATGCTCAGCTGCCAGCAGGGACAGCTCCAGCAAACCCTCACATGCTCCCCAAGGTACGCTGCTGAGGCATCCCTGCCCCAGTGCTGACATCAGGGGAACCAAGCTGCCTCCTAGGACCTTTGGAAAAAGACCCCAGGAATAACTAAGAGAGACTGCTGATGAAAAAGTGGGCAGGAGACACAGCAGGAACTTCGTTTCACTGTTTGGCCCACTTGGTTCTGCATGCATTTCACAAGCAGTAGGAAACAATTTTCAAGCCCAAGACTCCACTGCTCTGGGATGCTGCTCAGGCACAGCTGCAGAGGAGCACTGCATCGATGAAACTCCAGGCTCCCAGCATACCGATTTCCCTCCTCAGAGCACCACCACAGCGCCAGCTTTCTGCTTTGAAGATGCAAGCTGGTGCTACAGAAGAGGCAATCGTCACTCTGAGGCACACCTACCTCAGATGCAGAGCATGGCTTAGCCTTTCCCAAAACATAAGAATTTGTTCCAGGTTTTATGGACTAGACCCAACACCCCAAAGACCTGAGCAACTCCCCCTGCAATTCAGCAGCAAGAAACAGCATCCGATCCTCTCTCCCCCCATACCTATAGAGGAAAACATCACTAGACAATAAACTGCACAGGGAGACAAAAAGTTAAAGACAGCCACAAAGCAATCCTAAACAAACACATGAAATCATTTGTTCAGTACACTTCACCTTCTCTACATACTTTGCCCTTAAATCACTTCTGCCTATGATTTTCCCCAAGTGCCTCTTCAGTTTCCTTTCCTGAATGAAACAAAGTCTGTAAATGAGAGGCACAGCAGTCCAACACAAGCTCACTTGTTTGAGGAGTTAAAGGTAACCTAACAAAAAAAAAAAAAAGGGAGCAGGCTGCCATCTCAGCACAGAAAACCTGGAAATACAAGAAACAACACTGGCAAAGCAGATTTCCTTTCCTCTACACTTGAGGCTCAGGAGCATACGTAACTGCTAGAATTATCAAATGTGAGAACTGAGGAAGTATAAACCACACTCAGAGGAAGGAATTTTTAACCACAGGCTTAAAATCCTCTTTGTTTGTGTTGCCACCTTGCTCCTGCCATACTTCAGGAAAACAAAGCATTAAGAATATTACCATTTCTTTACAGCCCTCCTCGAGAAATTCAGAAAGCCACAGATCCAGGTACACAACCAACTGCTCTTTCTTCAACACTTCATAAAATGCTTCAGGTTTTATATGTTTAGTTCTTAGCAAAATTTTCTGCTGCCAAAAGCAGAATGTGAAGAAAAAAAAAAAGAGATCATGGAACTCCACTCTTAGCAAAAAGTCAATAGTCCAGATTCTCAGCTTTCCAGTCAGATGCATACACCTACCACCCAGAAGCATTTAGCAGAATATGTTTGCAAGAAATAGCTGAGCAATGCACATAGTTCAGAAATACCCAAACTACTGTCTCTATGTATGTTTGTCTACAGATAAGAAGCAGCAGATGAGCACTTGAAGGACAGGCAGTGAGACTGAAGACCAAAGGAACGCTTAGAGTCAAAACATCCCCATTGATTGTCATTTGTACTGAACCCCTTTGCCTACATAAACCCTGCTCAAATTGTTTCATGTCCTCTAGCAAAACAAAAACAATAAAGTTTCTGCACAGCTCCCGCCCCTTCCTTGCTGCATGCACTGCAACTGGGGAGCAGGCTACAGCTGGAGACAAGCTTTATTTATTCTGTGCAATGCCAAGCTGCAGTTCTCATCGCTGCCCAGGAATGAGGGGCAGGATGAAACAGGGGCTGGTTGTTTGACTAGGGGACTAGGTGATCTTTGAGGTCCCTTTCAACCCAAGCCATTCTGTGATTATGGAAGGATCTGTTCACAAGTAAGCCAAGATAAACAAGCATATACAGTGTAAAGATGGAAATAACATCAGCCATGAGCAAAGACTAAAGCCACGTATCAGCACTTGCTGCTATTACTATAGTGGTCACTTCCTACATTTCTTTTGGGCGAGATAGAAATCTATCACTAACAGAAAACACCACAGATATCAGCAGAGGCAACCAGGTGACCAAGCACAGGCATCTACTAACCAATGTCATACAAAGAACCAGACAGGTACTTAGAAATTGTAGAAGTTACTTGGTCTACAGGCACTACCTGGGAAAAGTCCTAATAACGCTTCCCAAGGTTCTGAAGGTGACAGCAGCATCCCCACGCACCTCTGAAGCACAGTCACACATTCACATCACTGTGAAACACTGCCACAAAGTGACAGCCAGGGCAAATGTGCCCAGCCCTCTCTAGTAGTGAGAGCAAGGAAACGCCTGCCAGAAAGAGCTAAAGAAAATGCAGCAGCCGTTTTGGAGTCACAGGAATGCAAGAGACTGTCACAGAACAAACTTGTGGCTCACAAACTGAACTCTACGGGACTTCTGACAGGTGTTCCACCACAAGAGCTGGGCAACCTCCACCGAGGAACCCATGCTGCATACCCAAGTGTCTCGTGCCTCATGCTCTTCCCTGAAGCCTGACGGTATGACATATCGTTGTCGCTTTCAGCCACCTTCCTCCCATTCTTTTCAACTGATTATGGGGCAGAGGGAATTCCTCCTGAGCCAGCTCTAGGGAAGGGAAGCCCTGGTGCTACCCCTTTCTTTTATTTATACTAACAACACTTTACTGCAGCAGTTCCAATATAATTTATATATAGCTCTATGGCTTGTTTCCAGGCAGAAGTAACTCAATGCTGGTGTACATGTGTTTAGACCACAGCAATTGGAAAGAATGTCCCATAAACACTGTCAACTCGGCTGTTCCACTGTGACCAGAACAGGCAGAAACACAAGCCATGTTAGGAAAACGAAATTAAAAAATATCTATTATCCAGCAAGAAGCTAAGCAAGCCACTCACCACCTGTACAGCACTGACACACTGAGGCCCCAACAGATTTATAGCTGTAAGTTAATAGCCAGCTCCTCTCATATCAAGATACGGTGTCTGACTGCCAAGGGACCCCTCAGAGGTGACCAGGGTGTGTGACAGCATAAGGGCAGACATGCAATACACAGAGCATCTGCCAGCATCCTCTTCTATTTCAAAGTAATCTTATAAACTTACAGGCTGGACAATAGTCAGCTTTGTACAGCGCTATTTGCAGACCCTACTTGTACCAAATATACCTGCAGTGCCACCATATATTAACACAGAGTGACATATTAACAAGTCTGACTTGAATCCAAACCCCACAAGCTCAGAGCCTGGAACAAGGGCAGGGCACAGGAGCCATGGAGCCAGCCCCATGCAGGTGAGGGGGGTGCTGCTGCCATCCTGGGGGATGCTGATCCCAGCACGAGGACAGGCTCTTGCCATGAGCCCAGGGCAGCCAAACCTCAGGCAGCAGCCTGCAGGGAGCCACAGGGTCTCTCACATCCCCTCTCCTAAGGAGGGGTGCTCCCTCTACCACACATAGACAACTGCCAGGTGACAGCTGCCATGCCTTTCACCACATTGCCCCTCTTGTGGGTTGCAAAGACAGCTCTGCCAGCATATACCAAAGCAACCTTCATGTCACATTTTTCTCTGCAACAACTAAATATTCCACCATAAAATAACATAAAAGAACCTCTTGTCTTTCCTCAGGTCTGAACTGAATGTGACTGGACTCTAACGAGGAGGAAAGTATAACTGACGCTTCAGAAATATCCAAAAAGGCACTTCATCCTTGTTTATGCGATGTGGAAAAGACAGCGACCAACATCTCAGGCCTCTCCAGAGACAGAAGCACATCCTTTTGCTCTGGGCTAAAGACAGTTCAGCTCTATCTTTCCTTAAACCTGCTTGTAGCTTCAAGGAGGAAGCCATCCTCCCAGAGCACGTCAGGTCAGCACCTCACCTGGATCGCAGGAGGCTCCATCTGGAAGCCTCTGCCTGTGGAGAAAAGGGGAAAGCAATTCCTCTTTTGGGTCAATGAAGAAAAATGGAGTAACGCAGAATTTCTCTGGTTAACTGCTCACTCGAGGGATGGGATACAAGGAAAGAGGAACAGTCTCTGGTCCCAGCTTCACAGGACACATGCCCAGGGAATATGGATTAACAGATGAAGCGCAGCTGAGATGGTCAAAACAACAGCATAAAGACAACTGCATGAGATACATATAAGGCATGCAGCCATCTCACGTGCATGAGGTGCATCATCACACACCGACACTGGTCTTGCCATCAGCCACAGAGGTACTGATCTCTACATCTGTTGGGTGAAGTGGAACCACTCACACTGCCTCACACACAGTTAAACACATGCTTTTTTTTAAAAAAAAAAAAAGTTCAAGGTCATCATCACTGTAAAAACATTACAAAGAGCTGTGCAAGACTCTGTGTATATTATGGCTGTAACACAACACCAGTGCCCTCTATGAAGGGAGGGGGTAAGTTACTGTACTAACGGGCACATTAAGCAACACATGCTCAACCACAAGAGAGTATGTTCCTCCTATTAAACACACACACGCAGGAAAATAGAAACATACTCATACTATCACCCAACCAGGCCCCTGCATTTAAATATCCTCTGCAACGCAAAATCCTGTTTGGCAGCTGTTTACAGCGCTTTCCTTTCTGTGGACACGAGGACAGGCATCAAATTAAACAGGCGCAGAGAGCAGGGGCAGCCTGCGGGTCAGAGCCCAGGTAGGCCTGGAAGAAAATCCCTCTGCCAGAGGGGTGGCCAGGTCCCACAGAAAGTAACCCCTCTGCTTTCCAGTGGCACCACCCCTCTCCAGCAAGGGAAATCACCCGCTTGGGCGTTATAGCGGATTTTGCTTCTAAGCCCTTCCTTCTGCCCCAGCCGCTCCTGCGGATTATGCTGATCACCAGAGCTCTGCCATCGCCTCACACAAGCACTCCTCAGCTCACGCAGCCCCATGAGCTCAGAGCTCTGGGCCTGCAGCTCCACTTCCCAGCTCCTCTGCCCCGAGCAGCCTCCTCCCAGCTGCCAGCTCCTCCCTGTACCACAGCCCCAAGTGCCAGAGAAAAACACCAGCAGGGTTTGTGCTGCTTGCCAACAGTCCTCCAGGCAGCAGGTGACGAGTACTCCCAACTGTTTAAACCTCTGGAAAGTACTGGCAGCAACACTACATACTTTATCACAACAAGCACTCTTCTCTTCCCAGGGCTCTCATTCAGCAATATTTCCCCACTCCGGTTCACCTTAGGAGATCCCAGGTTTCAGGGGTTCTGCAAAACCCTGCTCCTTCACAACAGAGGCAAGCTTTCCCCAAGTGACAAAGGCAGTTCGTTTCCCTCGGCAGAGATGCAGGGCTTTAAGCTGCCCACTACCTCTCATGCAACCACATCCTCTGCCACAGAGGGTAGCGCCATTATCCAGTGCAAACCAGCGTTCTCCTCCAGCCTCGGGGTCAGCCCCAAATCTAGGACACCGGAGCTGCCGGCAGAACTGCCGCCACCGAGGACCACCGCCTGGCGACAGGGACCCTCAACACACCCTGTACGGTTTGTCTGGGCTGGCAGCTTGGCTTGCTGCTTTCTCCCAACCCCGTGTTCCCGCTGCCGGGCTCACCCAAAGGCACACGCAGTGCGCGCTGCTCATGCGAGCGCCGGGCCCGCAGCACCGCGCACGTGGCGCGCAAAAACCCGCGTGGGTAGGCCAGGGCGCGCTCGCCCCGCCCCCCATCGCGGATTGGCCAGGCTGCGTCTCCACGGCGACGGGCGGCAGCAGGCCCCGCCCCCCGCCGGCTGCTCGCGACCGCGCTGCCCGAAGCGCAGCGGAGGCGATGTGGGCACCTCCGGGAGGCGCGAAGCCCCGGCCAGGGCGGCCAGAAGCGAAGAGGCCGCAGAAGGTGGCTCCGGCCCCGAGCACTCGTTGCTTGCCTGCGGCACTTCGAACGCAGCCAAAGCGGGGATTACCGGGGAAGAGGATTATCCTCCCAGTGCTGAGGCTGGAATCCCAATTCCAGCCCCAAAAGCTGCTCAGGGGGTTAGAAACTGCTGCACCCACTGAGGCATGCCAGGTGCCCACCAGACATCCCCATCGATGCGTTTTGTTACAGGGACAATGGCCCACGTCAGGTTTGATGCTCAGGACCACTGTATGTAGCTCAGACCCGGGAGATGGGCCACATCCAGGGAGCTCACACAGCTGTCCTCAGCCCCTGGGTGCTGCAACACTGCGGTCAGCGGGCAAATATCCAGTCTGCTTTACGGCGAGGGGACCAAGAGCCAGGGCAGCCTGAGCTGCTGAGCACTGAAAGGGGTCACCAATCACGGAGGCAGGTCTTGCAGACACACCTTTCACCTTAGTCCTACTTCATGGTTTTGGTGTTCCTGCAACCCCAGCATCTCAGTTGCATTAAGGACCATGCAAGGAACCCAAGTTCCTTTGGAGTTAAGTCATGGGCTGAGCAACGGTGCCTTTTTTTTTTTCTTCTTTTTTTTTTTTTTTTTGACAAATAAAAGCACCTCTAGTGCAAACAGGACTTCAAAGACATGGGACCCCTTATGTGCTACTCAAAGGTAAGCAACCAATTTCAGAACCCCCAGGAGAGCTCAAAGGCTAACACTTGAGCACAGCACANAACCCCAGCATCTCAGTTGCATTAAGGACCATGCAAGGAACCCAAGTTCCTTTGGAGTTAACCCCTGCGCCTGCCTGGCAGCACCACGGGGTTTCTGGGCAGGCAGCAAGGACTGCGTTTCACCGTACCTACCTGAAGGGAAAACAGGAACAGAGAGCTTTACAAGTCTGCACCACTGAATCTACTGACACTGTCACAAAGCCACTCTCCCCGCCTTTCAGGAACTCCGTCTGCCTGCTCTCAAACCATTTGTTCATGCTGTGACTCTACGACAATACAACCCACAATAAGCTACTTTCTTCCAGGGAAAGGAGTCTCTCTGGATCCATGATGGGGGAAGCTTCAGCCTAACTATGCAAAGTGTTTGGGAGAGGCAGAAATTAAAGAACCATCACTGTAAGAGTTGCACCTGCAATGAAGGAATGTCGTTTTTCAAACTCCATCAGGTAAGCAATCTCATAATAGTTGTTAACTCATCTTAGACTTCTTGACCAACTGTGAAGCTTCATGCTGTATTTCGCAGAGCGAGCGGGACTGGCTTCTATTGCTGCTGGCCTGGAAACACCAAGTACACCGGCAGTTCATAGACTTTTCTATAGTCCTATTTTCGATCTGAGTTTCATCACGGTAACTAACAACAGGCGTGGTCTCCTGGGATGTTAGCAAAATTACAAGGCTTACTGGGGTTTCCACAGCTCTAATTCATACGGTTCTTAATCTGCTTGTGCCCGTTGGAAAGTCATCATCACTACTGAAATCATTAGTGACAACAGAACCAAATCAGCATTTACAGCAGCGTGGTCTGGGGACTTTTAAGCAAATAATCCTAAATGAACATACAGGCCCCAAATGGGAGAAGTGAGAAACATCCCTGGTAATCTGCAAGAGGCTGGGCTTCGTGGCTCAGGCTAAGATTTGGCCTCAGAGGATCAGAATTCAATTTCTAGTTCTGCTTCAGACTTCCTGTGGGAGCTTGGAGCCACGTCTGTGTAGGAAAAGCATTCTCCCCCCACTTCATTTTATTTTTTTAAAGCCTAAAGCTGCTTTGGGCTGGGTCTATTTCATCACGTCTCTCCAATGCTCACTGAAGCAAGGTAAAGATGGGATGCTCCTGCGGTCTGTGGTCATACAAACACAGTGACTCACCTCTCTACTAATATTTTTGAAGACCAATCACGCGGCACAGATCCACTGCTGGTAACAACAGCCACAGGCCTCAGCCGTATATTTTGTGCATAACATATGGACACACTCAGGGCAGGGCTAAACAGTGCTGTGGTGAAAGGAAACAGTGGGAGGCTTTCGGAACTGCAGGAGCCTCCCTTTGGTGGGCACAGCCTCAGCAGAGCTGCAGGGTTTCAGGCATAGGGAGCAGCCCACATGTGGAGCTGGAATCCAGAGCAAAGCACACCACAGCCCTGCTGCCCCCGCACAGGAGCCCTCGAAAGCATCCAGCTGTGTGGGGAGAGGTACATCAGACAGAATCAGAAGCCTGAAGTGATTGAGACTGGGCTTGGCACTAGCTAATTATTCAGACCTTACCTGGGATCACTCAGCACTAATGTCAGGGCTCTGTTCTGCTAAGCACCGTTTGAGTGCCATGCAAGCGCCACTCCCTGCCCCAAACGCCAAGACAAGAGACAACTGTAAAACAAGACAAAGACTGGCTAATGTGGTATTTGCTTTCAGTCTCAGAGAGAAAACTGTTCCAAAGCTAATCAGGCAACTTCTTCCCAAGACCTGATCAACAGGATGCAACCTCTGCAAGCCAACAAAACGCTGACCACCAGTGCCTCAGCCGGAAACCAAGGTGCTGCCCTGCAGTTGCTTTCCACTGAACAAATGTAACAAATATAAATTGTTTCTCATTTGTGTCTGTGCCATTTTACAGGTGTTTGCAGACCTCTGATGAAACAAAAACAAAACAGTGGTCCAGCCTGGCCTGACTCCCAGCCATCACTTCAACTGTTTTTTGCCAGGTGATATACCACAGATGCATACCCCCCAAGCACAGACAGCAAAATAGATGGCACACTGTGGAGGAGATCTCTCCTCCCACATCCATGGATGCCTCTCTCTATCAGCTCTCAGCACACTGCGGTGAAGAACAGCTCTGACCAGCAAACACACCGCCTGTGGCACCGCTGACCAGCCCTGAGCTCTGCTGTCCCAGCCAGGCTTGGGCAAAACACAATGTGCGTCAGCCCGGTGCAGAACAACAGCCCTCAAGCAAAAGGGTTGTCAATCTGCATGTGCACAGCTTATCCAGCACAGCCGGGACAGAATAAAACCTGCTTACGGGTCTCTGCAGCCAGGTTAGATTTCTAAGTCCCACATGCCTTCTCAGAATACCCAGCTCGTTTGCAGGAGATGAAGAACAACGTGCAATTCAATACCTCAGCAGCTTTGAGAGACCATGCAGGCAAGCAGCACGTGACCACCCAGGGGAAGCAATAACCATGTAAACCCACTCAGCAAGTGACCTGATTTGCGTTACTTATGCTAGCTGCACCCCAGCTGTTAGCAAATCATCACTCCCACCCTGCTGTGTGGGGGTCTTCCTGCTGTCCTTCATGGTAAGGACAGCACATTATGTAGAGGTGGACAGAAGGGTGGGATCTTCCCAGCAATCCTGCCTTAAAATTTGGCAGGAAGGGTTGCAGTGGTTCATGGATACAATTGCAGGCTACAAAACCAAACACAGTGAATCGCTATACACTTTTATTTCTATCCACAAGAACAAGGAGCAATTGGTGCTGCAGTCCAACAGCAGAAAAGCTTTGGCTTTCATAGGCCCCATAGTTGTCACATTTAACACTCACTGTGGGCTCCAATTCACGCCAGGAGACAGAGCCAGACCACCCTGTAATCTCAGGACAAGGTGTAATATGCGCAAAGCAACAAATGTAGCCAGGAAAAACGTGCAAGCAACTGTTAACAAACACAGGGTCATCTGGAACCCCAGATATTTGAGGATGAGGTAGCAGGGACCAGAGCAGGCCAGTAGGAAAGGATACAGCTCCTGAGCTCTGACACTCTCAATTGCTCCACTGACACCATCCACAGATGGTGAAGAACAGGTCTGGCCACGGAGAGGCTAATCAGCCTTCGTCCTCTGCTTTAAGAAGCACTGTTATAAGCCTGACTAGAGACAGACATGAAATCCTTCTACGTTCAGACAGCAGCCCCTAAGCTGTTGAAGCAATCGGCCGTGTTTGGGCTGAGTGGTGCAGAGCTGTGCAAGAGATCCCCAGCTATCAGCTGAGGCCAAGCAACGCTCACAGATACTGAAGCACAGCAGCAGCCAGACCTGGTCTAGAGGCATCCTCTCAGCTGTGCCACTGGCTCCTTTGGTCCCAGAACTGGGAAACACTGCCCATGAGGAAGCCAGCAGGCTCTGCTGCAGTGAGACCACATTGTTCCTAAAGACTTGCAAAGAACTGCACTCTGCAACAAGCCTCAGCTGCACCTTCAAAAATTTAATAAGAGGTGATGATTTTTGAAGCATACGTATCACTGATTCAAACTTGTATGTGTTTTGGTTCTGTTCCAGTTCAGGCTCAGCAGCTCTCAGCTGATCCAGTCAAGACCAGTAGTAGCAGTCAGAACTGATTCCTGTTGGAAGCTATCATGTTTTCATACAAAAAGGACTGGGCACTGTAGGCAAGAAGCTACAGGCAGGCCAGAAGTGTTAGCCCACTCCCTGTTCCCAGGATGGCTTGTGGTCCCAGCCAAGCCCTGCAGCTTCTCAGGGGGACTAAGAAGCTGGAGAACTATGTTGGGAATGGGCTGTCAAGCTGCCACAGAACTGCTTTCCTCATAAATCTGTGCCTGCGCCCATCCTGCTCACAGACAGGACACAGTGGCACACACTGGTGTTTTTCCCCTGCCTTTACTGGGTAGGTACCAACAGGCCAATGGGAATCCACGAGCTGGCAACAGGAACAGACCTCCCCTCACCAGAGGACAGGAAACCCTGTCCTACCAGGAGCAGCACAGGGCTCATTTTTGGAACAAAAGCTCTTAACAAGGTTTTGTAGCCACCAGTCCAACCCAGTCCCATGTAGCAGGAACAAGCGTTCCAGCAGCACATGTTCGCACGACATTTGATGAAGGGGGGAGATTACAGTACAACAGTCCCTGTGCTGAACAACCTCCTGCTGGGGAATTTCAGGTTTTATTCAAAGCATTATTCTGAACTGGCAACTTGAAATAATTCTAGCTCAGAAAAAACAGGAGAGATCAAAGAAACAAGCTGCAAATTCCAAGTGTCTTTGTCTCTAGCTTACTCTTCTAAGGCAAAATCTGTAAGCAGATTTTGTAGCAATTTGTTTCCACATCGGCACCCATGATCTGGTTTGATTAAGTACCCTCCCTCCCCACACACACATTAAGATGTTTATATTTACAAGCGCAGAGCTTAACAATACCATCGTTCCCTGCAGGAACTGTACCTGCTCAGGTACATTACTTCTGTAAGCAGAGATTTCTGTTGCCAAGTGGCTTTTTTTTAACAGCAACCAGGGCATTTTATCAGCAGGAGATGGCTCACATCTGTCCTGCTTCCCTGCTGTCCTGTCACTGCCTCTCATGCACCATGAGCAAAGGCACTCAGTTCCCAGTTTTTAACTCTGAGTCTCTACTGGAATCACAAACCACAACACATTCCTGGGTTTCTGGTAGGGCTACTAATCCCTCAGCGATTGAACCCAAGCCAACTAACTTCTGCGAGGAAATGTTACCTTCCAGCCTCCATGCTAGTAAGCTGCAATCCCAACAACCAGCAGGCCTAGAAGTAAGGCACTGTGCTCTGAGTCTACATTGCTTCAACGCGAAAAAGAGATGCCTGGAGAGGATGGGAAAAATGGATTAACACATCCAAAGACACAAAGAAAAGTCTAAACACAGAGCCAGTCACACAGCAGCCAAAAATCAAGACTCCCACAAAACAGAAGTTGTTTTCAAAAAGCAGTAAAAGAACTAACCACTATATCCAACTTGTCAACAAGCTTTACTTAAAGAGCTCCTGTTCCTTCCCCATATTTATTATATTTTTTAAATATCCATGACTATGTGTCAGTTCCTTAGTCTTACTCTTGTAGAGATCTCCTTGGGAGAAAACAGTAGAACCACACGTTACTTACGGGCAAGGACTAAGTCCTAATAAAAGTCACAAAACAAGTTCTCTCTTGTATAGCTCCCAAGGAACACAGTGTGTGTCCTGCGCAGCCCTCATGCAAAATATCTGTACTTACCCACACTCCCCCTTTCAGAGCAATACACAAACAGGTCTCCGCAGAGCCAGGCTCCCACAGCCTGCCCCTTCCAGCCCAGCAGTACGCAACTGCTTTGCCCAAAGGAGCCAGACTCCACAAAGCTTGTCTTCAGCAGGACAAACTGCCCAAGGGGTTTGTCCCTGACCACTGAGACGGCCTGACAGCACTCACACAGCCCAAGGGTTGTTTAGGAAAGAGCAGGGACGCTTACCACAAATTGAGAAATAAAAAAAGAAAAGGAAAGCAAAAGAAAATAAAATTACAGCTCATAGAAGTCATGGCAGTGCCACTGAGGGTGTTTAAACATCTTAAATTGAGTGGCTGGTTGCAGAAAAAGCCTGACAGACTTGGAGGAACCACATAGCTGTGAAGAGTTTGTTCTTCACCTCCATTCGTGTGTACAAAGCAGTGTCTCCTTTCATGCACTCATCTAAAGCAACAGTCCTGCTCCATCCTGGATAACCAAGCAGCATTCAGCAGAGATGACCAGCTAAAGCTGTAAGCTTCAAAGACCCTTTCATACTTCCAGGTTCACCTCATTCATGTGACACACAGCTCACAGAGCAGTCACTTCTCTAAAAGTCCAAGAGACAAAAATGCCTGGAGAAGCCCATCCTGCAGGTCAGCAAAGATCCCTCAGGAGCAATGTGCACAAGGCTCAAGTTTCAGTCCCAAGGATTTACACTCTGCTAAACAGCAGACTGAGATCTATTTCCTGCTATTTCAGAAAAGGAGAACTGCTTCTCACCTTGGAAGGCAGAGGAGTACACACATGGCAGAGGGAACATCTCCACAAATTTCAAATAGGGGAAGAAAGCTCTTTAGTTGGATCTTCAGTAAAGGGCCCACTCCTGTTTGCCTTGCCCACCCCTTCTGCAGAAGGCAGACCATAAATCACTGAGAGAAATTCAGAGCAGACTGCACTGGGAAACCAACACCAGCACCTAACTCCTCATCACGAGGAATTGCCTCTACCAGCCAACTCCCCAGCAGCTTCTCTGTGTCTCACTGATTAACTGCTCTTACTAATAACATACATAAAAATCAGCCCTTAAACCCTAATTTGATGGTGTGGAATGAATCCATGATGTCCCCAGGGAATCAGACAGCCCTGACTGCACACTGGGGGACAGCACAAGGGATACAATGGAACTCTTGCAGAAGGCAAGAGCATAGCAGCAGGTCCCAGCTCAGAAACCCTGGGCAGAACTCAGCTCCTTTCACAGAGCCAAATCCAGTGCCCCTGTACACGGTGGTACAGCAGTTCACCTGTGCTGTGGGAACAGCCAAAAACCCTCTGCTCTTCAGTAACAGATAGAAAGCAGGTATCACTGGCAGTACCCAGGCTGCACTAAATGCAGTGCATGCATGCACACGTACACTCTGAGGCCAGGCACAAGCACCAAAGACTCTCCTCTAGACAGCTCTGAGGAAGCTGAGCAGGTTTTTCTCTTACATGGCAAGAGAGGAGCATTGTGATCCTTGGTACAGAATAGCCATCTCTGGGAAACTCCAACCGGAACCAGAGCTTCGAGAGCAGGATTTCATGCTGGGACAGGCCATTTCAACAGAGTCATTTATTTCCCCTGCAGTTTTACATATGCTCCTCACTCCAGCAGCCAACTTTCCAAGCACTACTGTTTTGGGACAAACGAATGCACTTTGCATTCATGCATTACAAGCATTTCTTATTTATTACTGAGTGTTCACAAGGGGGAAGGGATTAACCTTTCTATTTACAGAGACAGAGCTATGCAAATGCGGAGTGATTTGCCCAGGGTTACAAGTGAATCAGTGGCAGGGACAGAACCAGGTGCCCTGACTCAGAGGCGCCTGCTGTCAGCACAAGGCAATGCCACCCAGCTCCTCTTCTCCCTGCAGCTGGGGAGAAGTCATCCGCCTCTCCTCATGACACCAGTCAATTCCCAGAGAGTGACAGTCTGTCAGGCATCCTCTGAAACACCAAGAGGAACAATGAATTCTTCAGGTAGAAGCACCTACACCTCAGACAAGGTGTTCCCCACAGAAGGCAGGGCTTAGTCTGAGGCACACAGAGAAGGAAGATGGAGAGAGCTCATGCAGGATGGCAGAATGCAAACCTCATCTGAACAGTCACTTCAGAGACACACAAATCACATTTTCTATCTTTCAGAGCATCCTGCCCTTCCCCAGGTGCTCACAGAACACTTCTTTGTAGGGCTGAGCGCCATTACTTAGATGGAAAAACAGGTCTTTGTGTATTGTTAGCTGCCTCTAACACCGGGCAGCAGTTGGGAGCATAGAGGATGAGAGAACATTATGTTCCTCCCGCCAGTCATCCATAACAAATCCATATGCCAGAACAAGAGAAGACCCAAAAGCTTTCTAACACATATCTTCAGACTGGGTACCTCCAATCACACCCAACAGGAGCAGGGTGCCTTTCAGACCCTGCCTTTAGCAAGAATTTGCAGCACAGTAAAGATCCCAACTAGAAGACAGACTACAGCCACAAATCAGTTGTTCCGCATGATTCTCTGGTCACACCAGGTCTCCCAGAGTGGGATTTTCAGCACAGATGGGACCCAGGAAATAAAATCAACGCATGCTGGCAGCACCACACAGCACTCACCTTACTGCCTATATCTTCACGCTTGTTCCCAGGCTTGCTTCTTCTCAACTTAATGGAAGGGGAGCGAAGGAGGTTTTTGATCCGACTTGTTATTGTAGAGCCTTCAACCGACATCATCTCCACGTTCCGGGAGGGTATCACACCCCACGCAGACTGTGCCTGGGGAACGAGCCCAGGTCCGAGGCAGAACACCGACACGCTCGGCTGTGCTCACGCTTGTTCACACATCTCTCAGCGATCCTGCTCGGGAGCTCCGCTCCTGTTACTCCACAAAGCTATTCGCAGAGGCTGGCTGACCTTCCTTCCGCAGATTCCAGAGGATCAAATCAGCAGTAATCTAAACTGAAACATGCACCCAGGGGTCAGTAAGACATCTGCAATAATTTTTAAGCTTCATTATTTGCAAGAAATATCAAGTGCAAGATTTAATGATAAGGATGGGTGCAGAATTATTTCTTCTCCAAGGCTTCCACAGAATATTAACCTTATTTTACTATCAGTAGGCAGATCTAAACCAATTCAGATCGGCAGACCTACGATTTTAACCCTCCTACCCCTCAGCATCGGCTGTTCGGAGGTCTGTCCCTCCGGCCCTTTTCGCTTTGGCTCGAGATGCATCCCCCGTGCCGTGGGCTGGAGCTCAGCTCCGTGCTCGGCTATCAGACAGCGAGTGCGGGCACACGGAGGGCAACCGCCAGGGAGCTGTTAAGTGCCCCAGGCTCAGCTCTGCTTTAGGTACGCGCACGCGGAAGGGGTGACACCTGAGAACAGCGCTACGCGACACCCCGCGCCCGCTGCCCGCTCGCGAAGGGGCTGGAGGAGAGCTGCTGCTGGGCTGGGCTGGCCGCAAGGAGGGGGCCAGAGCCTGTGGTAAATCATCCCCCGGCTTCCGTGCAGAATGGGGGCGGGGGGACTGCAGGGAAGGAGAGCGCCGACAGACAGCGGAGCCTCCGGGCCAGCGCGACCCCCAGCGCCCCCGCGCCGCAGCCCCCGGCCCCGCTNGCGGGTCAAGCGGCGGGGCGGAGTGGGGGAGACGCGCCCCTGGCGGAGGGATCGCGCGGCGCGAGCGCGGCCGTTAGCGGCGGCCGTTAGCGGGCGGGGCCAGCGGGAGCCGCCTCAGCCGTGTCCTCGCACGGCGGGGGCGGCTGTGGGGTGGGGACGCGGGGCATTGTAGCACCCTTAGGCGGCTCTGGGGCCGCGTTCCTCACGGGCAGGCCAGGAGGCAGCGTGCTAGCTGCGGTGCCAGCCCTGCCGTGGCCGCACTAAACCACAGCTGAGGTGGTGCCACCAACCTGAAGCGCTGTCACAGGGCAGGAATTTAGGGTGAAGCACGCTCTGGGAGTTCAAAGAGACTCTGCGTGTCCACACTGGCCCAGCATGCATCTCCACACCAAAGGTCTAAAGGGGAGAAAAAAAAAAACAGCGTTCGTTAGGGTGCCCAAGTCCTGCTGGCATCCCCCTCGTTAACACAGGAATGTTGAGCTTGGAAAAGACCCTTCAGATCATCAAGGCCAACCACTCACCCATGGCTACAGGCTTGCCGCTACGCCATGTCCCTCAGCGCTTCTCAAACACCTCCTGGGATGGTGGCTGCCATTTGCTGCAGTCTGACCCGGGCACGTCTCCCAGGCTCCCTGCTGCCCATAGCAGGGGCCGCCCCCTCTTTCTCTTCCGTAGAGACTGAGGAAACCCAGAGCACTCACAGCAATTGGAGAAGACCATTCCAACAACGTGGCCTGTGAAAACCTGCCGAAGCCCAGCTGACCCACGCGGGCTGTGGTCCTGCCCTCAGCGGTGGCTGTGGTGGGCAGCACACTGCCGGCATCACGGCCTGTGGCTGCGGGACCCCGCGCTGCCTCTATTTCAGGGAACAGCGGTGTGCGTTCTTGTGGGGTGCAGAGCAGGATTAGGATCTTGAGGCTTGGCTGCTCAGAAACTGGCATCTATTGATGGAAGCACCCAGAGGCATAGCGCAGGACATCTTTCCAATCTCTGTGAGCTCCAGTCATGCCATAGTAACCTGCAGGAAGTGTGTTTGAAATGTCAGCTTCTGACCTTCGTTAGGCCTTTTAATACACAGCTGCCCTGAAGAAACCCACGCTTGGTACCATGTGTTAAAAAGCAGCAAGGTTGAGGCTTTCAGACATACACCAGTTTTTGTGAGATTTACAATTAAATTGCGAGTGTTGGCGATGTTGCAATTATTTTTTAAAATAAAAGTGATTGAAGTATGTGGGAGATAGATTCTTAGCTTTCAGTCCCAAACATGGTCTGCAAGCCAGGAAGAGGCACGTAGGAGGGTTTTTCCAGGAAATGTGAATGTTGCCCATCTCTACCTACCGACATTTTGCCAAATAACAGTGCCCCATTGCAAGGGGAAAGGAGAGATTCACAAAGGAAACCAGAGCTGCTGCAAAAAAAAAAGTAAAATCCCTCTTCTGTGAAGATTTACGCAGGTGCTTAGTTTTATGCAGGCTGGGCTCACTCCTAGTGAGTGGAACTGCTCGTGCTGGAGACAGGGTTAAAAACACGCACAGTCTGTGTGCCTCTGGGACCTGACACTGCATGGGCAGGAATGCAGTTGATAGTTCTTAAATTTCTGCTGTTCAACAGCGAAACATCAGAGTCAACACATTTGTGAGAAACATGCATACATTTGGGAACGATCTGAGGGATGTCTCTGAAAACAAGGGACAGCGGAGATGTCTGCCTGGGAGACGCTGTTTGAATGCAGCCAGCGTGGTGCTGGTGCTGGAAGCTGAGCACAGCATAATGTGCTTTGTGATTACAATTCTTTGTGTCTGTGAAGTGACTGCAGAGGAGGCTACCTCTAAAACGTCACTGGGCTTTGAAATTCACAGGGGAGGAACTGGGGCAGGGAACCGAGTGTCTGATTTTCCAAGTAATACTTACTCAGAGACAAAAACTTCTAGAAGAGAAAAAAAAACTTTGTTGTTTGTATAGGGCTCTCCAGCAGTCAGCATCTTGGCTGTGAGATCAGCGAGTGGTAACTGGAGGCAGCAGGATTTTCAGCTTCACTCTAAGGTCACGAGTTCTTCCCTTCCAGAGAAGCCAATCTACCATGAACAAATGATACAATTTGTCTTTGGCATTTACTCTTCAATGATGTGCTCTTAAAGTAGTCTTGTGGGGGGTGCCACAAGTAATGAGAGCAGATGCCTCGTAAATGAAATGCCCTATTTTTCAGCATTAGGTAATTAACTATCTGAGAACATTTTCCCCTGCTGCAGAAGCCCTCTCTGCTTTCCTAGGAAATAGCATCTTGCAAATAATCCCATAAGCCTCCTGTAGGGCTCAAAGCAAAAGGAACGTTTTCTAAGTGGCTTTAATTGGAATGATTTTCCTAATTAGAAATGTCTTGATAAAAAGGCGTGTAAAAGAAGACACGAAGCAGCAGAGCAGAGGTGCTCCGCTAGCCCTCTCCGTGTGATGGTGAAACCTTTCCTTGAACTTGTTCCCCTCACAGACCAAGCTCTCCCTGCCACGCGTGGGCAGGAGCACGAGGTGACTGCAGCTGACGATGCTGCATGACGAGGACACTCAGCTCATGGTCCCCTCACCGGATCTGCTGAGCACTGCACAGGCACAGCGTAAGAGGGGCAGCAAATGGCTCTGTGCCTCAGGGACCCCACCACATCGGTACCACACTGCAGCCGTGACCCGGGTGCAACAGGATTTCATATTTTGCAGACTCCAACAGATGTTCCTGTTACTTGAGTGAGCTCCTAACCTGAAGTCATGGCAGCTGGCACGAGGAACTGAGGCCGGTTCGGAGACCAGGTACGTTAGTCAAGGGTTGACATCACACCAGTGCAGATGCACAGGTTCCAGACAGCGTGGAGCATGGGTTCAGCTTGCGGATGCGCATCTGCAAAAATTGTGCAGACAGACATTTTGCTCCACACCCTCACTGCCGCTTTCCTGAGCAGCTTTCAGGCTGGTTTAGCAAAGGCCAGAGGAAAAGCGGGGAACACATTTTTCCCACAGATTTTGTAACCCTGGGGACAAAGAGCACTCAGTCTTCCCTAAGAGCTGTCTACCCTTCCACCTCCAAGGGACCACAGTGCTGCTTTCCAGTTCGGCTACTGGCCATCGTTTTAGACTTGCATGATGTTGATTCTGTGGGGTCATGATGTCTTTTTCCACCTGTTGGCTTGTTAGAACAATGAACAGCAGGGACTCAGGTGGGGAGGGAAGGCAGAGGAGGAAGGGTAAACAGCTTTGGCCTACTCCAGAATAAAAATAGGTATATAAGAAAATAGAAAGATAAGGGACAACAGCTATTGTGCTGTATAAAGAGAGAATATTTTACATACGATTTTTCTCCAAGTAAGATAATGATGGAAAGCTTGATAATAATTTAATTATTAACCTCTTCCTCAGCTACGAGTTTGCCCTGGCAAAATGCAAAATGCAAAGTGCACTGAGGTTCCTTCACAGGGTATACGAAGGTCTCCTAAGCTCAATGTACAGAACCCCCACCACAGTTAGTTGTTTTTGGTGGCTTGTTCTACCCCAGTTATCTGTGTTCGTTCCTCTCCTTCATTGTCACAGCTACAAGGGATAAGCAAAAGGAGTTTCTGGAAGTTGTTTCCAGCCCAAACCTGAGTCTTTTTATCAGGTTCCTGATACCCGACTTTAAATGGTTAGTTTCCAATCAGCAGCTACGCAGGATCTTTTCTTTACATGTTCCTACAGAAAAATCATGTAGATGATAATGAATCCAGGCAGAATATGCTTCTATCACAGATCTCAGCTTGGTTTTTAAAAAAATACAGGTATACATATGTGATTGCCAGTCAGCTGGCTGCCAGGAAGAAGTGCTGATAAAGAGAAACCTAGGGGAGTAAGAAAAAAAGAGGTGGCATGGGAAGCCCAACTGAAGGTAGGAAGATGGTGCTTAGAAAAGGCTTGTGGCACTGAGGATGCTGAGGATGGGCAATTACTGTAGTAAGATAAAAGGTGCACAGGTGTATTTGGAAATCCCAAGCACAGCTACACTGATATTTGTTTTCTAAATTAGAAGAATGTACCCTAAACTGGAGGAAAAAATTATAAACCCATTTACATTTCAACTCAGGCAAACAAATCCACTTATGTCTTACTCCTGTATTTCAAGGGATCAACAAAATCCATGCCCTCATTTAAAAACGCTATTAACATAATTAGCAAAGCACGTACATGTGTCTGCTCGGCTCTCAAGCCAAGGCCGTGCATCTGCCCTGCACTGACTCACCTGGTGCCCGAGGCGCGCACACACCCAGCGTGCAGCAAGCTCTGGAGCTCGCTGAGAGGTAGGAAGTGTGATAGGACAATATAGTGTGGGCCAGGTGGTGGAAGGCTGCAGGAACCGGCACGAAATCAGCCACGTGCAGGTAGAAGAGGGCTGTCTCTCACTGCCCAGCCAGGCACCTGGGGCTGGGAGGTGCACGGAGGTCGGATGTTGGATAGAGAGGTCCCTCCTCGCAAGGGGCAGCTGGAGCTGAAAACCACATTATAGGAAAGCATTTGGCCGAACTGGTGCTTAACTGAGGGATGCCAAGTCCTTGTTCCCTTTTGTGGGAGTTATTTGTGTTCCATTGTTCTCCTTAATTACTGCTCTCTGGAAATGTGGAGCACAAGATAAACTTTACCATTGAACACCAGAGGAACGATAAAGGCGGTCACTAGAGCAGACACTTTACACCCTTCCCAGTTTGGGGCCCACCACCATTTTGCAGCAGAGGCACAGACACCTGTGCACCTCAGCCTGTCGACGGGCAGCGGGGTGCCAGCGGGTTTAGGGAAGTTAGCCCAGAACAACCGCCCGTCACAAACATAAAAGCACTCACAAGGGCTGACTGGGCTGCTGCCTTTCTGCTGTAACATCACCCAAGGGCCTGTTTCCTGGAAAAAGGTTGGGCCGGGTTAGGTTATGTTGGGTCAGGTTGGGCAAGACAGCGCTCCTGGCAGTTGCTGGCACCGCAGAATCACGAGATGGGTTTTCCTGCTTGCGTCCAAACACAGATGAGGACGTGACCACCCTTCACTTGTCCTCACTCTGGCAGGATAAGCGGGGCGTACAAACTGTGCTGTTTTCACTCTAGGGCTGTTCTGCATGTGGAAAAAAGGGGTGCTGCCATTTTCCAGGTCTACCCTGAGGCATGAGGAAGAGGCCCTACAGCTTCCCAAGGGCTGAACACCACATGAGTTCCCTGCACCACTCAGCCAGCAGCTCCCTGGATGCTCCTACATCTGGGGCCAGCTCTGGAGGTGGCACGTGGTGTGCCTCTGGCCCAAGGGCCCAAAAGGAAGGGAGCATGCACACACCCATGGTGCTGAGCACGCTGCCCAGCACCTGCTGCCCGCCGGTATGTAGGTCACTGGTGAGCGTCTGCCTCTGAGCCCCCTCTGCTCATCTTGCACCACTCTGCTCACAATTAGGCCGCACTTTGGTAATTAACATCAATAAGCCTGTTTGTTTCATCCTCCATCCCATGCTTTAGATTTCCAGAGAACAGTAATTAAGGAGAACAATGTAGTGCAAATACCTTCCGTGAGCCCAAAGCGCAGGGTGCTCTGGCTGGGGTTGTCTTGCTCCTGATGACGGTGCAGATGGGACCTCAGCCAGTGCTGGGTTTTGCTCTGGGAAGACAAGAGCACAGCAGAGCTTATAGCTTCAATGTGCTGTCCAGCTGCCTGGTCCCCACAGGTGGTTCTTACCATTGCCTGCCATTAGCAAAATTAAGGAGCTACAGCAGAACTATAAGAGAGCAAGAAAAAAAATGAACGTCAAAGCACCGTATTGTGAGCTGTGAAATCCACCTGTCTGTATCAGCTTTCCCCAGCTGCACCCTGTGTCTCCCACAGCCACACGTAGCAGGTCGGTGATGTTCTGAATTTCTCTCATGCCATGACCCTGCTCTCCCTGCTAGGGCTCAAGCATAGATGTTGGGAAATCAAACACATGTTTGATGGAGAGTTACTTCTCTCACGTTGCTGCACAGCACAGCACAGCTGGCTGGGTTTCAAGCACTGCTTTCAAGCACTGCTCCCATTCAGTCCTACCTGGAGGGTGTCCTCTCATGAATGCCCCTTTTTTACAGGCTCTGCTTTTTGCCTTTTAGCTTTTTGCCTTTAGCCTTAAAAGTTTATGCCTTCCTTCCGGGCAGGCTCTGGCACCACAGTGAGAGCAGGTCCCAGCTGTATTTGGTGTCTTCCTCCTTCCTGCGTAACACACCTTGGCTTGCAGAATTCACCACGCAGAATGAAGCGTGACCTTCCCACTATCCATAGCAACAATAATTCAGTTAAACACCCCAAACCTTGGACAGCAGTTGCCCTCAGGACATGGTATACTACCTAGGAGTCAAGCAGGAGAGGAGTGAAACATAAAACTCATGGAACAATCCTGTCACAAGAGTTGTGAGGGGGTGCCCTTCAGGACAAGGGCACCACACGCACACTGCCCCCTTTCCTTAGGGCAGAGCACTTGATAGAGGTGACATCAAATAGGAAGGGAATATTGGCAGCATTTGTGCGTGTAAGTCTATCTGAAGCGAAGTCAAGCGCACGTGTAACTGGTATGGATGGATGTGCTTGTTCCCACTGCTAACGTGCAACACTGTTCTGACGAGGGATGCTTTCCTATAAGCAGTATCAGTGTGGGCAGGAAACAAATGCCACGTACAAGAAAATGCAGCCAATTAGTTGTTTGGCAAGATGACTGACAGAAAGAGGTGTAAATAGAGAAATACAGCCAGATCTTAAGTTCATGGGAGAGACTCTCCAGGTGTCATGGGACTCGGCCGACACAAGAGAGCACAGGACAGAGCGTGGCTGGAGCTGATACATTCATGAGCAATGGGGTGCAACAGCCCTGCAGGGAGAGAAAGAAAATGGAGCAGAAGGGAAACGCCTTGTATGGGTAGATTGAGGTGGGAGAACAGACAGCATGGTGAACACGTGTCAAAGGCACAGTGAACCCACAGGGCTGCTCCCAGAGTGACGGGTGTTCAGGAGGCTGGAGGGTGACAGCAGCAGCCTGGCAAAGTTCCCTGGGGACGTGGTGCAGTCCCCAAACCTTGGGGTTTTCAGGTCCTGGCTGGAGAATGCCCAGAGCAACCTGCCTTGGTCTCATGGTTGCCCCAGCCCTGAGCAGGAGGCTGGGCTGCGCATCTCCAGAGGTTACTTCCCACCTGGATTTTCCTGTCAACCTACAAGTGCCTACGATTTGGCATAGCAATAAGGCAGCTAATGGAATTGCCATGGCAACAAACAGGGTTTATGCTGGCTGTTGCAGCTTCCTGCAAAGAGAGTGCACGCTGTCTTGAGAGAGATGTTCACAAAACCCAATGAGATTAATAGAACCAGACTCATTCGAGCTTTGCTTTCAAACCTGATGGAAAAATTAATGGGTTATCAGCTTGTTACACAGCTCATTTCTGCTTGTTTTATTTATTTATTTTAAGGTAAAGGGAAGAAAATTACATGCAATCTTCCGAAAAGAAGATAATTGCATCCTCCCCCTTGGGGAGATGACCAAAATGGCTCCAGGCAGCACTCCCAGTGCAGGGGGGCAGCAGCCCCTCTACCGCTGGCACACAGCTCATCGCAGCCAGCCCCATGCTGCAAAACCTACTCCTCACATGCTCTCCCTGTCATCCTCCTAAGTAAAAACACACAAGGCAGAATGTTGCTAACACTCTGGGGCCTGAAAGTGACAGAGCTGTGCCAATGCCTCCTGGGTCAGGCCATACTGTCCCCACTGCTCATGGCAAGCCCAGTGCCAGCCAGGGCCAGGGACCCGCCCCCAGGACCCCTTTGGCCAGGAGCAGCTGCTGGCTCAAGGCCATCTTTGTAGGTCACCGATGTTGCTGGCTTCTCCCTTTGGCAGTGGTGCCTCTCTTCCCCACCCTATGAAAATCAAGTTTTCTTCCAAACATGAATGTGCCCCTTGTAAGCTGATCTGCAATATAATTATTTTCTCCCTTGCTCAGCAAAGTTTGCAAAACTGGACATTTTCTCCATCAAAGCCAGACAATGAGGCCTTGTCTGCGCTGGAACATGGTAGTAAACAATTCCCAGTGTGGCTGCCACCAGTTCAGCTGCCTGATGGGAGCCGTTTATTGGGATTTCTTCCTGGAGACTGAGCGTCCTGGGGCAAGCCCATGGCCCCGTTACGTCAGAGCCACAGAACTTTTGTGGGGTGTGATTCTGCAGGAAGGGGATTTTTTTTTTATTGCCACAGACATCCAAAAGCTGAGGAAGCAAATTTAAAGCTCCACAAAGAGGTCACGAGCCGAAAGTCTGCTTGCCTCATTTGTTAAAAGCAAAGAGTCATCATAACCGAGAAGTGAAAATGCCAGCTGAGGAATGGGAGCTAATCATCACTTGTTGCAAAAGTTCTGCGGGCACCTCCTTTTCCCTTCACATTTCTGCAGCCAGTCACCCAAACACAAGTTGTAACAAGATCACATCAGATCTACATCATTAAAAAAATATTCAGATAACCAGAGCAGGAAAAGCCCATCTGCCGTGTTATTCACCTTGTACCTGGAAATGCCCACGTATGCTGGCCCTGCTGCTTTCACAAGGCTGAACTCACACAAAATGGCTCCCAAAGGGATGGGAATGGTTTGTCGGATCACGTTTTACCCTGGCTCCGTAGCCCTGTGTTATAGCGAAGCCCAGCACGTCTCAGGGGCAAGGCGCAATGTCAGCGATCCCTTTTCAGAGCCCAGCGCTGCCAGTGCCTGGGGCTTGGGCAGGGACGACAGAGCTCCTGGTGGAGCTGTGCCGGCATGGAAGGCCCAGGGCCCTCCTGGCTGAGCGCTGTGCAGCCAAGCAGCAAGCAGCTCCTGAGGGAAGCCATCCAAACGGCTCCACACTTCATTTGACACCAAAAGAAACCAGACGTCTTGTCACCAGCCTTTCATTTTTCCTTCAAGAGGAAAGGGGTTGAGAAAGGAATGCCATGATCCCTAAAATAATCCCTGCCACGGATGCTACAAGGAGATCCATGGCTGCAAAGGTGAGCACAAAAAAGGAGGTCTGACAGACGAGGGTAAGCACAACGGGGCAGGGGTACAGCAGCCTGCAGGAGCCTCAGGTGAAGTTCTGGCTCTTGCAAAGTAACTGGCAGGACATAGGAGAAGGGCTCCCTTTACCTGTAAGCAGGGCTACGTGCAGAAATGCGCTTCTGGTTTCAAGTGGGTTGGCTCAAGGCAGAAGAAAGGAGGAGCACCTGCCTCTGGGGCTGAGGAGAGCTCGTGCAGCTCCTGCGAGAGGGGTCGGGTGCCCCAGTAGGCAAGCTACCCGCATCTCCTCCAGCACAGACTCCCCCTTCTCTGGTCTCTGCTGTCTTAAAATATCCATAGAACTGTTACAGTCCTGCTGATGAGCCTCTGGCTAATGAGAGCCATCAATAGCTACAGCTGAAACAAGCCTCCATCATCTTTTCACACTCCAGGAGAAGGGTGGGAGTCCTCCAGGGGCTGAAAACACATTGAGCTATTCAAGAAAACACTGAGCTTCTACCATCCAGCCATGCACCCTCCCATCTAGATTTTAACGTAGATTGATCTAGTACAATTAAAAACAAACTCCAGCCCCTCTTTTTAAGAGGATGTGATTGATCCCAAAGTCCAGTCCCCACCGTTGCCTGCCTCTCCTGAACAACTTCACCACCACACAAAATATTTCAGGGTCCTCTGGCACCTCGGGGCTGGGAAGTATTTTATATCCTTGCAGCGCTCAGGAGCCACCACCAACAGAAGCCTGGCAGAGCCACGCCGCACACAGACCTTGCCCAAATCCTCTGTGCTCACCAAGACCTCTGCGCTGGTGCCACAGCTGCAGAGCCACGCAGCAGCCCCGTGGTTTGCACCGTGCTGCACCTGACCAGCCATTTTGCCAGAGGGGCTGCTCGGGGAAAGCAGGAGCCAGGCGAGTTTCTTCATCCAGCTGTTGGCTAAGGGGTTAATCGAAAGGGAAAACTGCTAAAAATGGCACAGGGCTTATGTTTGCGTTGCATCTTTTTTTAGCTGCTATTTAATTGCCTGGCTCTAGCCCACAGAGCATGGCGAGCCGCGATGCGGTGCTTGCGAGGGGCACCCCTCCGTGTCGGATGGGGGAACTACACGGGGCCAGCAGAGACAGGAGCCTGGCAGCGCAGCACCCTCAGCCCCGCTGCCCACCAGAGGGAAGTCAAAACCCATCTAGAAAAGCCTGACAGGAACATCGCCATGTCCTCCTCCTCGGAGCTAACCCCAGCAGGGCGACACAGCGGAGTCCTCAATGCCCTGAAATACGGAAGTTCCCAGCACCAATCTACAGAGGACTCTCTTGGTACGTTCCTTCTATTGCAAACCTGATGGAATAAACCTTACACTTATGTTCCTTTCCATTCCAAAAAAAATAACCTTAAAATAATGTGTCATGTGATGAGGCCTTGGTGAAGGGTTTAATCAGAAGCTTTCGAAAATATGCTCACACATTTTTATTCATTTTCTCCTGGGAGATCTGATGATCTTAAAAACAAACACAAACAAAAAAGCCCTGCATCATCTTTTCCCCAGTCCATCACATACCTTCATGCATAACTGTTCTCTTCATTGTATTTTCTTTTCTGAGGTCTGTAAGTCAAATTCGCTCATCTGTAGATTTCTACTACTTTTTTTTCCCCCTGAAGAACACATAGCAAGTGTGTTATCTTCCACTCAACAGAACAGGGAAGGGATGTGACAGCAGCAGCAGACGATGTGCAGCAGGCATTTCATCCCGCTCTTCCCGAAGGTGCCTTCTCGGGCACTTCAGCTGGGGACAGACCCTCAGACTTGTTTCCTTAAAGACAGCTGCGTTGTACAATGTCTCTAAAGCCAAGGGACAAGAGATTAATCTGAAATTAGGGTTGGAGAGGGAGCCTGGAGGCAGATTTTATGGACACTCGAGCTTCAACAATGTATTTTCTTTTCTTTTATGCCCTGAACCTGTTTAACCCCAGTGACTCCATCAGCAGGCTTCCTGCTTCAGATGCGTTTTGCAGAAAATAAAGCATCTTCAGCAACTTTTCTGCATTTAGTAAGTCTAAACCCTTTTTAACAACCACTAGCAAGTCCTGCGTACTGCTGGACTAAACCCAGACCATCTCCTCTGAGCTGTCCCATCACCTGAACCAGGCACGACGCTTGGCTTACCAGGAATCCTGCCTCGGAGCACAGCTCAGCCCGCTGGGCACAGCGCTGCACCGACAGCAGCACAACTCCTCCCCGTCCCCACGCCACAGAACAAACTTCCAAAGCCAGATTCTAGTTCAGCTTGATTGGTTTATTTTAGTTTTACACTTTGTCCCTCACATACAGTTAAGAGTCCTGTACTGTTAGATTTCTACAAAAATATCCATTTTTCAAAAGCAGAAAAGAGGGAAAGATATATTTTAATATATAAAAGGAAAAAAGCTAAATCTGACATTTCATTATATTCTTAAAAACATTCCAGTCTATTTACAGATGTGTAAAAAACAAAGAAAATCTCCAGGTCTCTTGGTCTAGTGAGAATGTGCGGCTCGCAGGGGTTTCCTTCTCCTGATTCTAACATTTTCTCATTCCATGTCACACTCTTGCATTATTGCCTCAAACGACAGCATACCTCATTTTTAAAAGGTTTGTTCCAAACCAATGGGAGCATGAGGAAGAGCAAAAACAAAAAAAAAAAAGAGGGAGGGGTGGGGAGGGCAGCATTTAAATTCATAGCAAAACATTAAGCTGCAGCCAAGAGATGGCGGGACAAGGAGAGGCAAGAACTGAGAGCAACTCAAACGTGCTCTGCGGGCGGGCAGAGCCCCCAGCCACCCTTCGTGGCACGGCACCAATCACCACCTTCTGCAGCGGAACCGGGCTCTGCTCTCAGTTAATCCCAGTGATCGCATCAGGAACCAACATTTCTTACTGTCATCTTTACACAGCACATTTTTAGTGCAGTAAAAAGTCCTTACTGTCCCCTGCTGAACAGTAAAAGCATCCAAGCATTTTCCATTATCTTGATAATGGGTAAAACATCTACAAAAGTAGAGCACTGATTTTAGACAACCTCTGAACAGCTTTCATGCTGCAGCTTCCTCTGTCCCACAGCAGTGTGCAAAGCACGCACCTTTTAAAAAGGCATTCAGACACTGACTGCCACACGATTCCCTAGTTAAAATCAGCCATTTGGGACCATGAAAGGATGGGGTGCAGAAAGAAGTCAGTGTCGGGGGATTTGAAAGGAATCACAGCTGTTCTGGTTGCTGTTTCACATATGGGGGGGGAATAAAAACCTCTCAGCATAGCAACCTGCCATGGTTAATTAAAAAAAAAAAAACAACTTCAGCCTATTAGAAATGCTCAGAACCAGATTCCCAGGTGAATAAATTTACATCTGATGTAATGCTACTGAACTAATACAGTTACTCCAGACTTCCACTGACTTAAAATGAGGTTAAAATCCTCGTTAAGCAAACACAAGGACATACATACCCACGTGAACTCCCTTCTCTAAGGCATTCAGTGACAGCTCTAAGACCCTGCATGACTCCCAGGTGGACCTATATTCTCTCTTTCAAAGAATTCATGTAGGGCTTGCATCAAACATTTTAGCAGTAAGGAAGCAAATGGCAGTAAGTTACACGTGACCGCTTTAAAACGCGCCACTCGGAGCGGCAGGGTGAGTAACTTGCTTGCATACCTAGCTATAAGGGCTTCTCTCCTCTGCAGCATAACAAAATCATAAAAAGACAAAGAAACACCCAAGGTACACACATCCCCTGGCGGACCTAGCCCAGACCCAGACGTCGCAGCTTCCCACACAGACACACGGCTGCACGGCCGGCACAGCCCACGCTGCTCCCTAACCGTGGGAGCGCATCACTCCGCACCCGCACAGCCCCAGCCCCAGAAGGATGGCATTCCTCCGACAGCGTCTCACCACAGACTGGGAGCTTT
>WBMW01001028.1:1039345-1087623 GCA_013396635.1 Penelope pileata | reverse complement strand
CCCAGCTGCTGTTGCAGGAACAGTAAGAGGGGGGATTACATTCCTAAACACAAAGCAAAACGCACCGTCCATTTTCAAGTTCTGTATCGTTTTCACAGCCGTGGTTTCTACCTTTTAGGAGCAGTTAAGAAGCCCCTCAAGCGCACCGTAACTCCTATTTACAAATTTGATAGGAAAAGACTGTGTACACACTCATTAACAAATCATCTCTCCTAGGCTGAAAATCTCATTTTTCAAGAAAACTATGAAAACAAAAATTGTGTACAAAAATATAAATATCTTTACAGTCTGCAGGCCCCTCACGCCCATCAGCTGGACAGTGAAGAGTGGCTGCAGGTTATTGAGTAAGCAGTGGCAGAGAAGAATAAAAAATACATCTCATGATTCAATACTGCCCTATTTCCCTGGTAATGAGCATTTTTGTTGGCTTTTTTTTTTTTTCTATACACATCTTGTGCAAACACAGTGAGAAACCTCTGAGTACCTTTCCTGAATTTATAAAGAAATGGTTGGAAAGCTATACACATATTTTCATATATACATTCACATATACACCTCGCTCATTTATTTTAGGCCCCAGCAGTCCTGAAAGCGTTCTGTATTTTCATGAAGCAACACTCCCCATTAATTAACACATCCTAGCCACTAAGCACATCTTGAAGAGCAACGGGAGGAATGAAGAACAGAACTGGGAAAACGCTCAAGCTACTTCAGCACTGTGTTTGAAGATGGAGCAAAAGAAGAGCCCAAATTCTCTTCTACTCTCTGATACACCCTTACAGATGCCTGAACCATCAAAGGAGGGGTTATTTGTATGAGGTGAAAGTGGTGAGCTTTTTAGGGTTTTTTTTTTTTTTTTTTTTAAAGTTTGCATACTCTTCTCATTCTAATTACAATGGGAAACACATTCCCCATGTAGCGATAGTTCTAGATGCTTCTGAAAAAATTCTGTGCATACGATACTAAAAGGAGTCTCTGTCAGAGCACTGTCTAGCACCAAAGAACAGAAATTTTTCATTTCAGCCCTCCGCACAATCTGCAGTTTCCCTTCTGCTGCTCCAGGTAGCAAATTTGAGAGTAATTGCAATCTCATTTCTGCACATGCATCATATTCAACAAAACATTAGAAACAATAAATGTGAACAATCCTATTTCTGCATAGATAGTTTGCCTGCTACAAAACCAAATACGCCAGATTTTTTCCTCAACAGCAGGCAGCTGCCTCTCTAATGGGAAAAAAATCTCTGTCGCTAGCCTAGGTTTCTCAGTCCTTTTATGAACTAGTCCCATGAAGGACTCTGTTTTGGAAGGATGCCACGTGCCCAGCAATGGTTACAGATCACCTTCCGTATTTTGCAAAGGAGAACACCCAGAACACAACAGTGAGGTAAAAATACATCAACATGCTTTAAAGTTTCATAGCACTTATTTCTCAGTTGGGGGCCTGCCCTCAGACGAATAGTGCTGATGCCGTACAGAAAACCAAGCGTCACAGACAAGGGAGGTTGCAAACACAGCCACTGGTTCACGCTGCTCCGGATCTCCATTCCTCTCTCTGACAAAATATACGTGCATTTATTTGCCAGCTGAATTTGAAGGTAAGGTCCCATTATTACTAAATTTTGTGCCCACAGGTGCTAATGCGGGCATTACTTTGCTGTCCTGTCCTTCTTGAACAGATGAAGTTTTTAACCCAGTGGGTGTCAGTTTTGCAACTATAGGTGCCAGCAAGGGCATCACTTTAGCACTCTGCCCTTCTGAGTCCACCGGCAGACTTGCTACTTTTAAGCCAAGCGGTGCCAGCTTGGGCATGGGCCTCCACAAAGTGTCAGCATTACTAGCTTCTGGATTCGTTTTCATCTGCAAAACTGGTGGAGTCACACCAGCAGTCTCTGCCAAGTTTGCTACAGTTTTGCCGTTGCCGCCACTGGTTAAGGACAGGTTGGGAAGTGGATCCTTCATTTCAGCACCTATTACTATCTTTAGAACATCTGCTTCAGATGAAGGCTCCCCAGAGTTCTTGTCCCCATCGGTAAGATCATCATCTTCCAGGTGCAGCAGGAGAGGGCTCAAAGACCCACCACCTTCTGGAACCCCAGAAAGGTCCTTAAAACTGCCTCCCAGATGGCCAAACTGGAAGGAAGAACCGTCTGCAGTGGTGAGATCGCTGGCTGCTCCCCGGCGAGCTTCTGCATCTCCATGGGAGAAATCTGGGCTTAGAGTGCTGGGGAGCTCTGACATACCTGAAGCGTCATCGTTCAGTTGCTGATTGAGAAAAGCAATCTCATTGAGCAGTGAAGCGAGGGTCTCGTCAGTGTCATCACTCTCCTCAATGCTGCTCAGTAACTCACCTGCATCCACCAGTTCGGCTTCCTCCATTGCAGAAGCTACTTTCCTCAGTTCCATTTCTATCCTCGAGTCTTTGATCTGCAGCTTGCGGAATGGCAGTTCTTTCGTTTTCAATCTTTCCCCTCCAGGGTCACTGTCCTTCTTCCTGGCTTGGCTTCCTACAAGCTCACCGATGCAGAGCTTCTTGCCAAAGGACTCTGGAGGTTCCTTCGTACACGATACATTTCGGAGCTGTGGAAAGCCATCTTTATTTTCAAAGAAACTTTTTGCAGGACCTGTGGCGCTTCTTCCATCTCCACCACTGTCTCCAGGACATGGTTTGGCTTTTTCTTCTGAAAGGATGCTGTCACTCTTCCTACTTTCAAGAGGTGTCACCACCAAGGATTTTTCAGAAGTCTGAGTACCTGCAGCTGTTGTTATATTAGAATTTTTGTTTCTGTTTGGGTTCAGACTCATGCTTCCTTCAGCAGCCAGTGATGTTACATTAACAATCTTTGGCATCATGAACGAATCTTCACTTTCTGCAAAACCAAACAAAGCACAATCCATCACAATCCATGCTAACTGCGAGATATTTTCTAATTATACTTAATTTGCTCTTTTCAGATCTTCCTCAAGTAAGCTGCTACTCACAATCTAAACCATTTGCACAGTTTTGGTTGAGTGAAGCCCCAGGACATTAACAGCTTAGTTTTCAAGTTGCAGAAAAAAGCACTTGCCCAGTCCCTTCCTTCAGCTGGCTGGCACACATGGAAGCAACTGTAATGCTTACAACTCTTACAGTGATGCACGAGGAAAACAAAATTTTCTCCCTCACAAAGATTTTCAACAGCCCCGCTATCACTTTTTGCTGAAGTTGGCCCAGTGGGATGCATTAGACCATGGACAAATTCCAGGCCTCACTGCCTTTCATTTTGCTGAAGGCAATGAGGATTAGTTAGGCTAAGGAAAGTTGATGTAAAAAAAAAAAAAAAAAGAAAAAAAAAAGAAAAAAAAAGCCAGAAAGCTCTTGTATTTAGTCCCTTAAAGCCCTTCTAATCCATTCAAAACACTTAATACTGATTTTCCCTGAAAACCCAGACAATAGCATCTATCGTTACTTCCTAATGAGAAAAACAGTTCAGCCTCATTTTTGCAAAGGCAACCTTCCCTGTTTGTACACTTTCCCTTTTCGTACACACAAAAAGATCCATAAAAAACAAGAGCCTACCTGAATGGGACTCAGTAGCTGGTAGGACTGTTGAGGGAACCGGGTTCCCAGCAACAGTTGACAGTGTAATGGGAATGGTAGAGTTAGTAAGAATTCCTTTTACTTGGACAGGAACTGTTGATCCTGGCAGCTGAATCATCACAGAAGCAATACCTTATCCAAGAAAAGGGGAATGAGAATTGAGCGGAAACAAGATCCTTTCAGATACTCAGTCAAGCCTGGAAAATAAAAGCCTTACACTTCCATGCAAGACTTCACATGTAATACCATCTGAAAGTAAAAGATATGAATGTAGATCGGTTAGGTGATAAAGAGACCTCCCCTATGTTTTTCCTTCTGCCTTAAAGTTCTTGAGAGTTTCCGGCTCCCTAATTTGGGAACAGTGAAAATTAAACAGATGTTACCTACCTGTTGATTAACTGATCGTTTGAGATAATTATATAAAATCTTTTATCAGAGTCAGGTTCTACCTCACTAAGTTGGAAAGAATGAAAAATTAAAGGAAAAATTAAACGTGTTACTTTGTAAACTGATAGGCACACCAGCAAATAGCATGGTATTTTTGTTACCACGTTCTCACATGATCATACCTGGCTGTGCTGTCACTGTGCTGGCAGCTCGAGGTTTTAATTCAGCCTGCAAGAGTGTGGAAGGAACAGCTGCTACCTGCCCTGGTACCAGTGGGCTCTTCAGTGTGAGCACCTGCCCCTGGGGAGTCATCACGAGGCTTGCAGCAGTTAGCGTCAGAGAGGATGAGGTGTTCTCTGCAGCGAAGAAACGTCTATCAACGACTTGTTTTGACATGGCACCCTTACTGACAAACAATACCCTGCAATCCAGCATTGAGCACAGGTGTGCAAGGAGCTCCAGCTAGAAGGTTCACAAGCCTCAGATTAGAAAGACGCTACAGAAGTGACACAGGCTCAGGAACCTTATCTATGCAGCTAGAGGCAATCTGTACTACCTCCTCATGCAGTCTAACAGTCTTAAGTCTCTACAGTGACATCCTGATCAAGTATCAGAGCAGTCTTGAAATTAAAAGGTGAAAATTAAATTAAAAGGTTAAATTAAAATTAAAAGGTGACTTCATTCAGTGAGAAGTGCATTGTTTTTAACCCACCTGTGGCTTGGCCTCCTTTTCTGGCAAGTATCAAAGGCTTGCCTCTTCTATTTGTCATAGGCACTTTGCTCAGATCTCTGGGTAGAGCAGATTCTTCTTGCTGCGTGCTAGCAGTTGAGGTTACAACAGACTCTGCTGGCTGATCATTTTTCTTCTTTTTTTGTGCTTCTACAGCTTTTTGTTTGGCGTACATATATTCTAGCTTCTTCAGGACAACCTCTTCTGTCTTCCCTATGGAAACATTATTGGAGAGTTAACTTATCTTCCCAAAACTAAAGACCTGAGGACAGAATTCAAAATCACATTGGCACGATCCAACCACTTCAGAGTAGATAACCCCACCAAGGAAATAGCAGACCTAAAACCACAGAGTAATAATCACGTGTTTACTCCAATGCATTTTTTTTCCTGCAGAAATATCCGTACATTTTAGAACCTCTCTGCAACTTCGGTAAGCAGAAATCAGCTTGGACAAGCACTCTTACTGAAAAAGTATCATTTGAGAACATCCACAGCTCTGGAGAAAAACCTCATATCTTTCCTAACAAGTATGACTACCAGATATAATGTTATTTTTTATGTTGTATGAAATTTCTTGGACTGATGCATCCTGTTACCCAAAAGACATTTAAGGGAAAACTTGCATACAGTTTAGCATTACTGAATGTTACAATTTGCATGTCAAAACAAGAAGATTTTTATAAATCATATCTTTTCTGTAGATGCTCACAATTTGATGGCCAAAGTTGAAATAACTACACTGAGTTGTTTCCTATTTAAAGTTTAGGTTCTAACATGACAGCCCATCTTTAACTAGCTCCCCAGAAAGTCATAATAAATGGGACAAGGGTCTTTTAACCCCTCAATGAGCTCAGAATATACTGCAATTGTTTTAAGGACAGAGCTGCCTCCTCCATCTAGATGCTACAAGCACTGCTTTTCAAAAAAGCATTACACGGAGAATTATTTGCATTGCTGACCAAAGAGTCAGAGGTTTAGGCACTGATCAATACGACTGCACATAACTTGCGGAAGCACTGAGCAGAAAAGCTGTTTTAGGAAGTTACCAGTGACGGAATTCAGTTTTTCCCACTAAAACATACTCAATACACAGGAACCTAAGCCAGCAGCTTGCAGCACAGAGATCATTCTACACTTCCTTTAGGCATAAAGGAAAATAAAAGCATTTCTTATCAGCATGAGCGCATCGCTGAGTCAGAGCTTGGCAGGTCTTTGTCTGGCGTCAAGAGCGTAGCTTTTATGTGAACATTAATGACTCACCCAGATCCTCAGAAGATTACTCTGTCCCCCACTTGAAATTTCAGTCTTTTCTCTCTTTATTCTAGCTAGTTGGTACCTGAAAAACAGCCTCACCTGAAAGCGTGGAAACTTTTCGAATCAAAGTATCCTGCTTGCGAGCCAGTAAATTCTTCAGTCCGCTAAGTTTATCTGCGTGATCAGTCAATCCCTGGATTTCGTCAAAGGCCTACAGAAATGTCAAGAAACTGATTTATCAACAAGCAATACACAAAATAATAAAATATTTTTCCTTCCAAGAGACCTGAAATTTATTTAGACATTTTCATCGTTGTAAGAAACCAGGACTCAGAGCAAGGATGTGAAGTAGCACGTGAAGGTAGCTATCCCTAAAAGCAAGCTGAAAAGTGATAAACAGCTTGGTCATCCTTCCTCCCAAGTTTCACCATTTGGAAGAAAAAAATCTTTTATCCTACAATTTCAAGGTACAGCTGATGAGTGTAATTATATATCTACAACTTTCATTTTTGTATGGATGTAAATGACAGGAAACAACTATTTTATATTTGACAGTATAATACTTAATGAAATGCTATTTTCTGCATTAAACAAGTAAGAATTAAACAATTCTGAGTATTTCAGAATTGCTTGGATGTACACAGTCAAGCACTAGGGAATTAAGACAAACTTCTATGGCTAAGTTCACAAAGGATACAAGGAGAGGGCTAATCTGAACATACGCACCTGTGACATTAAGCTTTCGAGAATACAGATTCTCTCACATATTGCTGTATTCTACAGAGCCCTGAAAAGGTGCCAGAAGTTCTCCATTCAGTATCACAGAGAGTCAAAGTCTCAATACCAGCTCTGACTGCTGCAGGCTGCACAGCATCAAAGAAGATGCAGGGAAGGTAGACAAGCTCTTCCCCATGACACAACTCAGCGAGCCTCTAACTAACCCCAGCTGAAGGAGGGATACTGGCAGTGTCCACCCTCAGTGGTGAGGTAAGCCTAACTGCTGGAGAAAGGGAAGTGGAAGGCTCCTGCCCCACCTGAGGGCTTACAACCAAAAAACAGATTTACCGCTCTCAACATTGAAGAGGAGAAAGATGTGCTACTAGCAATGAATCGCGTCCACTTAATCCCGAAACACACAAGAGCACCAGGGACAGACAATGAGTCATCTTAACTGGTGACTCCTTCCTGCGGAGGACAGGGGCCCATCTGTCGGTCTGTTTTATCGACTCGTGAGGTTTGCAACCCAGCGTGGGCAGTACAGGGAATAAACAAGATGAGTTAGAGATGCATACAGTTGCAGAGGTATTACTTCGTTGGGATCACAGAGATGCGGAGGCAAGGCTCCCATGACCAGAGTGTGGAGTGCTGCAGTGGAAGCATACAGGTTCTCTGGGCCATCTGCTACTGGTTCAGCACCCCTAGGGAGCACCACTTTGATACAAGGGTTACAGTCTTAACTAGTACATAAACTCTGATGCACCTCTTAACCCAAGGGAACAGCATGAAGCTGTGACAAGGGAGGTTCGGGTTGGCTACCAGGAAAAGGTTCTTCACCAAGAGAGTGGTCGGGCACTGGCATGGGCTTCCCAGGGCAGCGGTCACAGCACTGAGCTTACTGGAGTTCAAGAAGTGTCTGAGCAATGCTAGTGGAACATCTCAGGGGTCCAGACTGTGTCCAGTCCTGTTTGACATTTCATTAACAGCTTGGATGATAGGGCAGTGTTCCCCCAGCAACTCTGTAGATGACACAAAGCTGAGAGGAATGGCAGATACACCAGAGGGTTGCGCTGTCATCCAGAGTGACAGTGACAGGCTGGAGAAACGGGCCAAAAAGAATCTCATGAAATTCAACAAGAAGTACAAAATCCTGCACCTGCAGAAGAACAACTCCAGTCACTTCCACACTGAGCGTCATCCAGCTGGAAAGCAGCTTTGTAAAAAAGGACCTGGAAGCCCAAATGGACACCAAGTTGAACACAAGCCAGCAACATATCCTTACTGCAAAGCAGACTAATGATATGCTGGGCTGTATTATGCAAATTATTGTCAACATGTCAAAGGAAGTGATCCTCCCCTTGTGAAATCAAAAAGGGCCACAAGATGACTAAGGGACTGGAGCATCTCTCCTATGAGGAAAGGCTGAGACTCTTCAGCCTAGAGAAAAGTTGGCAGGGAATCTTATCAATATATACAAATACCTGAAGGGAGGGTGCAAAGAAGATGGAGGCTCTTTCAGTGGGGCCCAATGCCAGGAAAAAAGGCACTGAAATAGGCACAAACTGGAACTCATAGAGGTTCTGTCTGAATATCAGGAAATACTTTTTCTGTAGGGGGGACTGAGCACTGGCAGAGGCTGCCCAGAGAGGCTGTGGACTCTCCCTTCTCAAAAATCTTCAAAAGCTGCCTGGATATCGGCCTGGGCAACCCCTCCACATGGCCCAGGCGGCCTCCAGAGGTCACTTCCAACCTCAACTATTCTGTGATACTCTGTTCAGGTTAAAGCTTCCTCACTTAGGCTTCAAAATACTCACTTGTTTGAGAATGTAGCATTTGGACACCTTGGGAAGACTGTGCAACCCCAAAGCTTTCTTCAGTTTTTCAAAGAGATCTCTCATTTCATTACGTCGCCGGCGTTCATTTGCTGTATGTGTCTGGCGATAATGAGCAAAGGCTTCTTCCTCAGACTTCTGCTTTCTGTTCCAGACTAGAGGATTCTGCTGGAGAGGTAACCATATGGACTAGTTTAAAGAAAAAGGAAATCCAACAGCAAGCAATATTCAAATGCATGCTTGATTTGGAATGTTTCAACAGACACCTGAAGATTTCATGTCATGCTCTTCAGCTGTTATGTTTTCATGAAAGCTCAGTGTCAGAAGCACATGCACGAAGCATGAAATGCTGACCAACAAAAAACGACCAACATAATCACATCAATCCTAAAAGAAAAGATCATGAGCAGCCCTTTCTATCCATGAACTTTCAGTTTTTGAAATACAAGGCTACACAGGTAAGCCATAGTATTACAGAAAAATCACACATCTGAGTCAAGTTGCTCTTTTTTTTTTTTTTCGATTTGTCAAAACTCTACTAATAAATGAAACAATCTCATCAAATACAGGACACTTAATGTTTTTCCCTGACATTAAACTAGTTTCATTTCTATTTTGATAGGTACATATGGACAAGGGCCAACAAACACTGCATGTATAAAAGACACCATTGATACTGAGCACCCCAGACACCTACCAAGAAACAGAAAGTGTCAAAGACAGACTCTGATTTTTTTTCTTTAAGTGTCCACGAGACTTGACAGGTAATAATTACCAACTTTTACAGTTTTGAATATTTGTTATTTCAGCATTATTCTTACAGTTTTTCTATTATCATGCTATTTATTTCATGACAAAGTAATACTCAAAAACTCTTAATATATTTTTGACACCATTTTGGGTCTGCTCCAAATCCCAGTGAATCACTAGAAAGACTCCTCAGGTCCAGTGACAGTATTTCTGAGCCCTCTGGCCACAGGAGCTATCTGAAGGCTGACTTCTGAAATCTTACTCCCGATGCCCACTTTGGCCCTCGCAGGCAGAATGAGGTCAGCAAGGCTGTAACTGCACCTGCTCTCCTGTTAGGCATCAGGTTCCTTTAAAGGAAGGGCCGCATGCCATAGTTTCAAAGGCAAAGAGAATAATACACAGAGAAGGCAAGGCATCCTGTAACCCACCTTCATATCTCTGGAAAAAAACATATGTACCAGTCTGTTCTAACGTACAAGACATTCAGCAGATACACACCCCACCTCAACACACCACCCTCCCAAGAGGCAGCTCTAGGTCCGGCTTCAAGTGCATCACTGGTGGTTATCACAGACACTTAGTGAAACGCCTTAAAGCGACCCTCAAATACAGCTTAAGTTCAGAAGAACTGCAATGAGTTTAGGCTTGGAAGACTTCTGCATCGTCTTTAACTTGCCTAAGCACATATTATTTAAACTAATGGTTTCAGAAATCCTTTGCCCAGTGCTGCAGTCTATGTGATACTATATTGTCTTCTTAGACACATTAAACCATTTCTGAACTGTTCAATATTTCATGTGTGCTGTAAAAGTTTTTTACATCAAAACCAAAAATCCTAAGAAAACACAGCAGTAAATAAAAGGCAGGTATTTCTCCTGTACAAAAAATTGAGTATGAAACCCACTGATGCCAGCGACAGTCCTTTTTTCTGTAATGAGATTAGGGCTGATTCCCTCTTCCCCCACATATATACATTTGGTTTCTTGAGTTTATCATAAATACACAGAAGGTAGATAAATTGCATTAGAGTCGCGCTTGAGATGAAGGTTTATCTTTAAAATGGAGATGTGATACCAAAAGGAAAGAGGAGAGCATATACCTTCGTAGGATTTTCTGATAATTTTTCATCCGAAGAATTACGAGCATGGTATCTGGAAGAAAGGTAAAAAGTTTTTCCCAACACTACTCATCTCATGCAGTCTATCCTCATTAAGTATATTCCAACAGCTGAGAATTGCTCATTTTTATCCCTTCAAATTACCTTTTCCTTTTAACTACAAGAAAGCAGGATACTGTTAAGCTTTCTCAAGGAAGTCAACTATCTTCAATGTCATCATACTGAAAAAAAAAATCAGCTGTTCCAAAAGCTGTAAAATTATCCCCCAGTTCAAAAGACAAACTATTTCACTGTATGTCGAAGAGTAAATTAAGCTGGTGGCTGCTAACTGCAGAAAGTAGTTCTATTCAATTTTAGATGGCATTTTGACTTTTTTCTTCTTGTAAACACAGATTTAACACAGATGACATAACAATCCCTCCCCGACCAAGAGCAACCAACCAAAATCCTCACGTTAGTTTATATCCTGATAATAAAACAGCTTCCTCATATTATTTCTCAGGAGCCTGAAGAAAACAAAGAGCAACACGCATATGAAAGAATTACTTGTACAAAACGTGACATCTGGTTTTCTCATTAAAGGATCTCAACAACTTACAGGGAAGAGCTAAGTTGCTCTCTAAGAATAAAAGCTGAGCTGTATGTTTGGAGGAAAAAAAATTGAACTATCCGGGAGGTAAAGAGCAACTCCAATTAGACTTTCAAAGTTCCTACAAAAAAGTTCTTCAAGCAGGAAGGACTAAGGATACAACATTCCCCATTCTTTATTTTGATACAGCTGAGAAATAGCCATGACCATCTTTACAAGCCTTCAATAAACAATGTTTTCACTTTGCATTCTGTCATTATAAATGCAAGTGTAGCAGCAGCAGCAGCAACAAAAACAGAACAAAAAAACAAGAGTCAAGATACCCAACTGTGGCAGACTATAAACAAATAAGAAAAGGCTTTCTTTACTGGGGCAGTAGTCCCAAAGTCAAAGCTTTCATTTACAGGATCACGGATTAACTCAGTGACTGCTCCTGCCCAGAAATAACAAATCTACCATAAAGAATAAATGAAACAGAAGCTTGCAAAATCATATTTAAAGCCAAGGTGACCCTGCTCATATTCAATTTGCAGGAAGGGAGGCAATTCACTAATTAACATTATACATTACAAGACACATATCCTCATGTACAAATTAATTACAGGGAAGTTTAAAAAGGAAGGAAAAAAAGTCTGCGATACCTCAGTCCTACACTCTCAGTTCCGACAGCGCCATCCTCAGAGACACTGGGAAGCACCAGTGCTCAGGAAGACCTGACAAGCCGTGCTTTGTCTTACCATTACATTAAATCTGTTGTTTGATGGGTTTATTCAATATCAGCTCAGCAATAAAATATAAAACTGTAGTGCTCTCCAAGGATGCTTACTTCTCTTTGGAAGGTCGAATATTAGCAGCTGTGGCCTTCAGACGGGCAATGTTAATCTTCTCTGAAAGCTCCTCCACGGTCTCAATGTCCACCTGCTCGTCATCCTCACTGTATTCACACGCATCCTGGAACAGTTTTTGTTTTGTTTTTTAAAAATGAGTATCTACTTAGCAACAGAGCTCAGGCCAAAACAGTTTCACTTCAGTCCCAAAACATTACAACATTAAGAACCCTTAAAGCATCAGCCTCTCCAGCTACACTGCCAACAGGCGGTGCTAAGCAGGTGGTTGCTTTAACCGTCACCTCTAGGAATTCCTCTCACTAGCAACTTTGCAAAACTGATTTGAGCAAAACCTCTCTCTGCCATTTATACTTTTACTATGGGTCCAATAAAAGCTTTCACAGGGCAGAGCTTTCCTGCTTACATTTTCAAATATGATAAGATTGAACTACAACCACCTACTACCGTAGACCTCCTTACTAACATTATGTTGATGTGAGTAGAAATTGTTATCACTTTGATAATGGCATCTCACACCTAAGCCAGCAACAGGCAGAACATCACAAAACCGGTCTTCTTTACTGAAAACTGCTTAGATGATAAAGATCACCGTTTTGACTCCTCCCCAAAAGCTGACCTATAATTATTTCAAATATTTAGAACTTTCTCAAAAGTACTATTTCTCCACACTCTCCTAAGAAATCTGGCTAAGGCAGAGATAGAGTACCAATGCAGAGCTATAACAACTACAAGAGTTAAATACCAACCCTGTGGTTGTTTTAGTACCAAGTTATCCTCCCCCCAAAGAAAACAAGCCTTATTCAAGCAACTTTTTATTACACTTTATTTTTAATTATTATAAAATCTGGGCTGCTTACAGAATGCAGAAATCTTTCTCCTCCTGACGTAAGAAAAGGTAATTATACCTCCATTCTGTATTCCATTTCACTCAGTTCCCTGAACTACCCCATCTCGTTCTCCTCCTATTCTTCTCTTCTGTCTTTCCTTCCTTCTCTTTGTCTTTCCTTTCATTCTTTTAAGGGAGCTGCAATCTCCTCCTTCTCTGATCTGAATACTTACCTGAAATTGACGTAAATAGTTAATTACAAAAGCCACTAGAGAGAAGAACATGAAAAAAGGCAATATGCAATACTGTACCAGAAGAAGGCCTCTAATAAATGCTTTTCATGGTACTTATTTAGATTATCTGCAACTCATCAGTGACAGAGCACAGTAACACTGCTGTTCTAGGAAACTCTTATTAGAAAGGAGAAAGCATTGCACTTACTCAGCTGGCCACAGGTTAGACCACAGTGCTATAATAAAAACAGTAATAAAAAAGGGCAGCCTAAATTATCACATAAGCATAACTAACATGTTGTTAATGATGCGTACTTACAATTATCACTCACAAAACTTACACCTCTGAAATCTGTAGCTATGTTGATTGAAAGGGACTCAATTTATAACCAGAAGCAACTCTCTGCTGATCATTTCCTTTCTGACAGAGGACTAGGATCTCTGATAACCTCATGTGGGATACAGCAAAGAACACCATGGAAATTGCCACCTTTGTTACCGACACCACATTAGAGTGACCATTAGTGTGAAAGACGCTGCCAGAGAAAATAATTGTTTGGGGTTTCTTTGTTTTTCCAGAGTGTTCTACAATCTATAATCTCCCATGGCTGTGTGACAGAGGCTATAGAAAACCCAAAAAGTTCAGTAAGTCTGCCCTCCTTTACTAAAAGCCTTTAGTACAGTACATAGTGTGTGTGCATATACAGAGAGAGAGTACATACATATAGTGTGTGCGTATATATAATATATATGTAGTATATGTATTATGGTGTCTACACACACACACACACACACACACACACAATTAGCTGTGGAATCTTCTAGTCTTTTGAACAGAATGAAACCATGTAACATTCTCTATATAAAAAGAGGCATAAACTTCTAAACTACTCATGGAGAAGCTGACAATTCTTCCTGTATGATGAATTATCATGTAATTACTGCTGAAATAAAGGAAGGCGATGCTCAGATTATCAGCTACAGCTGTTCCAGACCCAAACAGAAAAACCATCCGTGCTTCTACAAGCTGCTATGCATGCTTCCTAGTCATCAGTCTCTATGCTTTGGAAAATCACATCTTTTGCGGCAGAAACAGAGAAGGGCAAGGAGAGTGAACTTAGGTGAGCAATTAACACCCTTGGAGAACAATCTCACTCTTTCTTTCAAAATTCTCTTTTCCAGGCACTGACTTTAAAGATCCTATCTGTTTCTGCCCATTAAAGCACCTTTGGTGGCTGGTGGGTTCTGTGTTCGGAAAGGAAATCAGTTATATTATTACTACAGGGGTTTCTTGTAGCTTGTTTCCGAGCAACAAATCTGTATAAAGAGAGCAGCATGGAGTTATACCAAATTCTCATTTGACTTATGGCACTGGCAGAACCTTAAGGAACTACTGTTTCTCCCTGTGCATAAAAGCCCATAAACCCCTCATTTGTTCCATTTGTAAATGTTCACCCACAAAACAAAGCTACTTAGCACCGGGACCAAGCAGAGCACAGAGAAAAAGAACTGCATTTACCAAGGAAGCAGCACATCACTTTGAACTTGAGAGGCCTGTCAAGAGCTAAACCTTACCACTGCTCCCCAGGACTACAGGAGAATCAAAGTCAGGAGACATCATATACCTGGGTCCCTGGGAGGCCCAACCAAATACTGCCTGCAGTTTAGATCCAGAAGTCATACATGGAGGCTGCTGAAACTGTGACTGAGGTGAGACCCTACCGCACTTCAGCGTAGATGTTTCAACAGTTCACAAACACTTGCCTGTGAACAGCCTGCAGCTTTGCTGCATGTCTGGCAAGTGGGTCTGTATGCTTCCAAAAACTTCCAAGTTCTGCTATATGCAAGTTTCACTTGAAGAATATCACTTATTCATACAGTCAGCCATTTTTCAACAGCTTCTCATATTTATTTACTTGTTACACCCTTTGTCAATATTCAGCTTCAGTGAAAATCTTTTTCAAAGCCTTTTTGTTTTAAATCATTTTGATTTTAAGAAGACAGATGCATCCAAGTTGCCTTTAAGTCAAGCTAGAACTATGTATCCATCTTCTCCATTGAGAAGCAAAGACTGACTCATTTGCACAAGGTCACAAAATAGAAGAACGTGAACTTAAATTTGAAATTAAGGTCTCCTAACTGGGAAGAGAGGAGGGAAGGGTAAGCAGAGGAAAATGAAACAGTTAGAAGTCGGAAGATATTAAAATTACTCTGCTTCCCCAGAAGCAGACCTTCTGGGGAGATTCAACGGGAGATGTGAGCATGTAATGTAGCTGCTTCTGCACCTGTTTTTAATCCTCCCCAGAGCCAGATGAGAGAAGGAAAAGCTCCCATCACAAAGCCAGAGGAAAGAACTGGCTGAACAAAAATTATTCAAACAAAAATACTATTTACAATACAGAACTACTGAGTAGATACATGCCATTATGTTGAAAATATTAAATGTGTAATAGGTGCAATTTTATATAACTTTAACAGGTCACATTTTACGACAACGCAATTTTATTTTATGAGCACTTCTTTCTTGCTCTCCTTGGTCATCCTCCGTTGCTGGAAGCCTCCTCATCTCTTCTCTAGCTTTCCCATTTTGTACAGTATCACTGCTATGATTCTACATACAAGAGATGCACACAGTTTCTCTTAGGAGAGCAAGACCACTCTAAAATAAACCTATGCATCATGACACTGTGGAAAAGGAGGATCTGCATCATAGCTCCAAAGATGCCAGGATTCAGACAGTGAGAAAAAAACATGAAATAACTTCTTACTAGAAACACTACCATGGTAAAGCCATCCAGTGCTGACAAGTTACCCTGGGCTAACTAAAAGGTTGAGAGAAATTATCCAGCTAGAGACGTGGAACTTCCTGCGTTTCATCATACTAGAAAAATGGTATTCTAAACCTGTGCAAAACGGTATAAGTTTTCACAGAAGACAGAGTAACTCTCCACTGCCCACCAAGAACATCATATCTTGAAGTTTATGAGTCCTGCATGTGGACACAGGTAAAACAACAAACTCCAGTTTTTCCTTCTTACTTCTAACAACAAAGGCAAAAATGCTTTAGGATGATGATTCTTTCCTCTCTACCTTTACCTTTTTTCTGACTTCCTGATAACAGGAAAAATATCGCTGTTGCATAAAACCCACAAAGTCCACTTCTTAAGTTCTGCCATGAGATCATCTATATCTACACACGGACTGCCAATCCTACATAGGACAAATCCTGCTCATAGCCGCACGACTTCTTGTCTGGTTTCAACTTCTAAAGAGTTCATGGAAGCCCTGGCTTTCTAACGTTAGTCCTCCCACAGGTCCTGTAGTTCACAGAATCATAAAATGGTTTGGATTGGAAGGGACTTTAAAGCTCATCCAGTTCCAACCCCCCTACCATGGGGGCAGGGACACTTCCCACTAGACCAGGTTGACCAAAACCCCACCCAGCCTGGCCTTGAACACCTCTCATGGATGGAGCCATCCACATCTTCTCTGGGCAACCTGTTCCAGTGTCTCACCACTCTCACAGTAAGGAATGTCTTCCTTTTACCAAATCTGAATCTACCCTCTTTCAGTTTAAAGCATTAACTCTGGTCTTGATCTCTGTGATAAATTCTTCTGCGTTGGTGAGCAACAGGTCCAGCAACCATTTCCACTGCTTGGGCCTCCTATCACCTGTACTGGGAAGTTATCCTCAATGCATTCCAGTAGTTATAGAACTTCTAAATGCCTTTCATCTTATAAAATACTTAAAGGAATGAAAAAAGCAAATAAATAAAATTGAAAAGCAAATCAAGTCCAAAGTTGTTACAGAAATGTCAGCACTCTTCCTCTCTCTGCACTTCAATGCCTGTTTCTAACTACACTCTTCTTTCTTTTATCTGTCTGCTCCTGGCAGCTTACATCCCTCTTGCTGGTTCCAGAAGAGCAAATTGCCTGATGGCAGAGGGTCTCCAGTGACAGTTATGAGAAAGAAGGAGGGTAGGTAACAACAGATGTCTTTAGAGATTATCCATGGAAATGCCTCATTCCTGGATCTGCTTTGTACTCCGCAGTGTCTGCAGATCTCACAAGTGGTTTGTATCAAAAGCTCAGAACACCTTGGAGCTTGCTAAAACTTAAGATTGTCCACACACATATCACTTGAGCTTATTAAAGTGTTACAAAATCATTCGTAATGGCTTGTTGACATTTTAACGTCCAGCTCAGAAAAATAAAGATTGAAAACCTCAAATTTTCAACAACACTTGAAGTAAAATAGCTTGCCAGCCACAGAGGCTATATTTAGACTAGCAAGTTAAACAAGGCTATAGGACTCTATTATCCATAGGAATAAACTACTAGAACAACTCCTGACATGGTCTTGGCCAAAGTGAACAAGCACTCATGACACAATTTGCCCAGGCCAAGCAGCCATTTAACGTGCAATCACCATGCCTTGGAGAATAAGAGTTTAATGTCACGTCCCAGACTTGCTCAGATGATAGGTCCTGATGTTATTAGTTTGCTTATACAAATATACTTAAAAGGCTTTATTCCTACTACCAAATCCCAGAGAATCACCACTCCTAGGCTTCATTTGATGCAGTTCAGGGTAGGAAATAAAAAAACGGCAAAGGTACCATCTCAAGGAGCTTTTGGTTGAGAAACCTACAGGAGTTTCTTAAGTACACAGAGCTAGCATAAGGTAAGAAATTCATCTGAAGAGCACCAACATGCAAAATTTGGAGCAAGAAAGTCACCACTAGAGTGAGAACTATATGGAGAAATGTACTAAAAAATAAGCTGTAACAGCTACAATACAGGTAAGCAGCAATCATCCTGACTCTCACTGGAGTTTTCTGAGATTTTTTTAGTGGCTATTTCCTGAGTGCCCAAAGCCAAGTCATGAAAGATCTGTCATTAGCATTTCCACTAAACACCAGTATTAACAGATGTGCATACATACTTAGCTTCTGTGTTTCTAACAGCTTAATGAAACAGGTAAACTCCATGTAGTAATCTGTTCATACAGACCGATGTCACCCAGTCTGACAGACAACAACGGTGCAGCTCATCTTGTAAGCATCATGCTGAGAGAAGACTGCAAGTGATCTACGTGAAGCATATTCCTGCTGTTGCTTGAGGCAACATCTAAAGTTCTGTGATAAAACTAAGAATCCTCAACTACTCAAAAGGCCTGCTGAACAATCTGCTTTCATTAGGAGTTCTCTGTGAAATTCTTGAACTACATTCTCCATTCCATCAGTGCCTCCCTAGCACGACTTATTATGTGGAGAGGGCATAAGCCAAAACCAACGCACAAACATCTGCTATAACACAGCTGGCCCAGAGCTTCCTGACAAGCTTCCTGACAAGGGTAAACTTAGAAAGGTTCAGTACAATGATGAGAATGCTTTTGGATAAGAAACCTCTTGTTAGAGGAGTACTTCAATGGTTGGTTTGTTTTTTTTTTCCCCTGAATGGTATGAAGGTCTCCAATTGAAGGTCTCGAAGTTGATCACTACTTGGATAAGTGTATTTTAGTATATCTCTCCCTTGAAACAAAAATACCCTTCACCTCACTCCCAAAGAAGTACTAAAATAGCTCGAAAATCTGTCTACTCATTGACAAAGACTGCACTATGGCATCGCACCATTTTTTGTTGAGGGATCTGTAAACAACCCCTTAACAATTTTCTCTAAGCTTCCCAGTCATTAAAACATATTAACCACAAAGCTTGAGAATAACTCTTAGAGCTGAGCAGCTCCAACTCTTTTGAGGTCTTTCAGCCAGAATAATCTTAGGAGCAGTGTTACAGACACAAACTGAAAAAGCTTAGAACTAATCCACTTTCATACTCCATTCCTACTTTTGCTAAGTGTTTCCAGGCTGCTAATGGTTCCTATCAGCCCATAGTTAGCAATGGACTACACTCCTCAGGAAATAAGAGAGAACCATAACCAGCAGACCTCAGGAGCACAGGAAGCAGAATGGTCAATCAAGTACTTTCTTCATTCTGTTGATCTACTGAATATGTCTTCAGTAGTAAAGAACTGCTCACCTACAAGCCTCTCAAAGTTTGGACTTCCTGGCTGCTTCAAGTCTTTTTGAGAAAAAATGTTCTTACCAACAAGCTCCCAATTTTCAAGTCACCTCCCAATGACAAAGACTAGAGACATGCCTATTTAGATTTAAAACAAATTTGCCATTAGGCATTTGATATGCTAACTCAACCTGCAGGCAGCACACACTAATGAACCAAGAATTCACCCAAATTCCAGATAAAAAAGGTTTTTAAGTCCTCTTCAAGATCTTGTTGCTCAGCTTTGCCACTCTAGAACCAAAGCTACCTTAGTCAAGGTTTGTGTGAGCTTACAGTGAATACACAGCCTTATATGGTTTACTGAACTATATTAATCACTCCTGAAACCTGCAAAGTAAATTTCTTCCAAAACAAGTGCTTCTTAGAATCTCTGATAATTAGCTGCATCATCATTTTGCAGGACAGAAGAAAATAAATCTTTAAAACATCAGCCCTGGAAACAGGCCAAGACATTCTATTTATCATCTGCTAGTAAACAAACAGATTCTTAAGAATACTCTGTCTGAAAGGTTTATTGAACATCTGGCACCTATTAACTGTGGTCCTCTAAACTTGATAATCCTGCTGAAGTTACAGAAAGACAGAGAGCTGTCAAACTGTCACCACCCTACTCAAGACAGGACAGCAGCAGATCAGTTTTGCAACTCTGAAGAGCTTCCAAAAATTATAGATGCTTTCATTTTCATCACCTTCTGGCAGCTGAGGTGCTACTATCTTGCCTGAAAATAGTGAGCTGGAGTATCGATTAATTGTTCAATTTTTCTGGAAGTTAAATACAATACATTCTTTAAAAGCCGTGGTTGCTGGCTTAACAGAATTAGTCTGGATGTAATCCAAAGAGGAAGAAGTCTAACTTGGTCCTCAACTAGTAGAGAGAAATTAACAGAAAGAGGCTAATAATTTTACATACTTGGAATTACGTACCTGGAGTTTGAAATTATGAAGACACTAACATAATCTGTCATGTTTTAATTCACTTGTTCTTCTATTCTTCTCCAGTTTTTCCTCCTTCCCCTTCTACCTCATCCCCGAAAAAGGCTAATTTCTTATGTTCATTTACACCACTCAGAAAATCACACCTTTGTATTTTTTAAGTAACAGTGTACTATTTGTTAAGCTACATACATACAAAAACTACACAAAGCAGCTACACGTAGGATTAACTTTTGAGTGAAATTTGACGGAAACTCTAGGAGCATTAAATCTAGACATATCTTACCTATATTAACTGCATCACCACATTCTCTGACTGCTGCAACCTTTTTCTTTTCTACTGAAGATAGAGCGACAGCTTTCAGCACTACCTGAATTTATCACCATAGTTCAAGAGGAATTGAAGGAGTAATTCAAACATTCCTTCCAGAAGCAAATGTTAACTATTAAGGACTACAAAACTAAGCAGAAGAAACAGCTTAAAATATGAGAAATACTAGACTGGCTACTACCTTTCAGAATCATGTCATATTAGGAAGAACTAAGTTGTTTGAGTCAATACAGTAGAAACATCACATGAAACAGTTCTACTACAGCTGTTTCAACATCACTCACATCTGAGAGAAAGTTTCTAAAAGGCTACTAAAATGCTACCTAAAAAAAAAATAAAAAATAGGCAAGTAAGAATAAATCAGAAATGTTTTCACCTCAAAGCCATACCAAGATTTTTTTAAAGAAACTGCAGCCTACAACACAATCATTCTGTTTCAAATCCATGGGTTCAGTCACAGTAGTTGGTCATTTAAAAAAAATAAATAAATAAAAATCCCTTCATAAATAGTTAAATACTTACCACTTTTTCAACATCTATCTCCTCTTCACTTGAGAAATCAGAAGCACCATCCAGCATCTCATCAGCAGAATCATCAGTTTTTTCATCCTCATCCTCATCTTCATCTTCTTCCTCTTCCATCTCATCAGCTGTATCAGTAGTGGGCATACAACCCTTTCTGTGATGTTTTGGCTCCTGCGCCCTCTGTTCTGCTGTCAAGAAGCCACCTTTATCAGATTTGTCAGCTTTGTTATCTGCCTCATTTTTGTTTTCTAAAGCAGGTGCAATGCTGGATATTTTGCTCCAAGAACTGTTTGCATGTATTACGACATCTTTAACTGTTTTCATTTTCTCCTGAGCGTCTTGTTCTTTGTTGCTGCTGCTTTCCTGCATGACTATGATAGTTTTGCCTTCCTCAGTATTTACTACCTGCTTATCTCCTGAAGCATTATCTTGCTCTTTTGCAGAACTGATTTCAGACTTGCTTCTTTTTTCCTCTCTTAAGCTTTCTGCTTCAGCAGTGCCCTTATACTCCTTTCTTTCCACTTCTGGCTGTGCAGCATCAATCTGACATTCTTTTTTGTTCTGAGGCATTTCAGTTCCTCTCTGTTTCTTTTTGTTCTCCAGCTGTGTATCTCGCTCGTGTTGACTTTGTGACTGCCCAGAACCTGATTTGTTATCCTCCTTCAAATGTGCCCACGCATCTCCTTCCTGCTCTTTAACTGGTTTCTCTTCCTGCTCAGCTTGTACTTGTTCCTTTCCATGGTTCTTCAACTGTGCTGTCTCCTGACTCCTGAGACTCTGCGGATGCGCATTATCCAGAGGAGCAGCTAGAGAACGATCTGATGATTCACAAGCAGTTTCAGGACAGACAGAATTCTCTTTCTCCTCAGTAATCACTTCATTTTCGTCATCATTTGGCTTTTCACTGATGTATGAATGGTCAGACGATATGACATCTGTGGAAACATCATGCTGAAGAGAGGAGCTATCATCGCAAGAACCCTCAAGCACCTTTGAATCCTTGTCCAGTGTCTCTAATGCTGCGGAATTTTTAGCAGGTGTGATTGTGCCAGGTGTTTCAACATTATTTGACTGGTTTATTGACACTTCATTCTCCTCTTGCTTGCTATCTAACACTGTGACTTCAGACTCTGTAACTTCAATTTCCTCTGATTGCAAAGCCTTCCCCAACTCCTTCTGCTGAGCAGCACCTGAGTCATCTTTCTGGCATATTTTCTTGGAATCCTTCTTCATCTGAAGAGATGCAAAATGGTGAAGAATGGAGTTTGGCACAGTCTTCTGTCCTGGGAGCTGAAGTAAAGCAAAACTACCAGATTGTAAAGGTATGATATTAGCAGCTGAGGCTGGCAGAACACTTGAGCTGCACGTTATTTTTGACTCAGTGGCTGTTTGATTTGTCACATTGCTAGCAGCAGGAGGAGAGATCCGCAGAGTCAGAGTGCTTGCTTGCGACACAAAACTTGTTACTGAAGGAGGAACAGAAGACGCTTGAGTGGTTAGATTAGACGTAGGGGATGACTTAGGTCCTGCAGCCTGTGCAGCTGAATTTGCAACAGGAGAAGTGGAAGACGCAGAAGTAGTAGGAGACAGAGGTGACTCAGGAGGCTTAGCAGGTGTAGGCAACCGAATTCCTACAATAGATCCTGCAAAGAAAAGAAAATATCAACTTATACTTCCCCAGATCATTTTCTCTTTTAGTTTTACCATTTGATGCTGTACCAGAAGTAGAGCCAGCATTCTCAAGGATCACAATGTAACCAGTGTTTTAACAATTCCTCAGTGAAGGAGTGAAAGAGCTGACACTGCATAAAGAAATGTAAACTGTTCCATTTTTATACAGAACACCTCAAAAAAATAACGAGGTGGCTACTCTAGAATAAACAGATATAATGATAAGCCTTAGCATCAGGTTTTTTTTTTAACGAAAAAGGCATTGCATGTAGTTGAGATTCCCTCTGTTCTACTCTTTCTCACTTACAAGAAAACAGGAAAATACGGATTTTTCTTACAATTTTTTTTCCCTACTAGAAAAAGAATTTCAGAGAAAAACTACGACAAGATCATGTGATTATACCACAATCTTTTTCATCTTAATGAACCCATCAGTGCATTGGATTAGATTCCCAGCTCAGAACTCCATTTAAAACAAAGAGGAAAAATATGACCACTGGCAGCTAGCTTCTCTCCTAACAGCAAAATCCTCAGATCAGAAAGGAACTTCAATGCACTTTTTGACTGATTCTTTTTCACAAGTCATGCTTGGATCTCAGCAAGGCACAGGACTATCTCCTCTACAGTTCTGTCATCTACTGTTCTTGCTCTCACATCTCTATTTTCAACACAGCTCTGCCTCCTTCTCTTCAAGATGCTTCTTTCTTAAGGGAGAAGAGGAAAAAAAAACTGCTATTAAGTTTATATAAAGCATGTTTTATTTATAATCATGTTTTATTTGCAAATATGTACCCTCAACAAGCATCCTATCCTATTTGCTGCCAAGTATCTGCAATTTCTAACTCTCCCAATCCTGTGTTCAGTAATTCTCTAGGAAAAAGCTGAAAATCATTTTCCTTTCACCCTCCAGGGAAGAAAAAAACCCAGCAATTCTATGCTGTACTGTAACATTTAATCTCAGTATTTACGCTACTGAGATACACTAAAAAACCTGCAAAACCAAAGAAAATCAGGAGCACATCCAACAAGACACAGATAACAGTCTGTCCGTTTTAAAAGCATCTCAAGCAGGCGTGAGTTTTGAATCATCAGATCTACAGATCTAAGCGATAATACGTCGCATATGGCTCCTCTGCCATGCACGCGGGCCCTTCTGCTTGCTGCAGAGCTCCCAAATGTTGGTGACTTAGCTGTTAACTGCACTTTCTGCGTCTTAGACATACAGTATTGATGTTGCTAATTTATATCTGAGTAACTACACTTAGCATTCTTTACTCACACAAAACCAAATTAGACTCTGCTCTATTGCTTCCAGCAGGAGAAAGGAGTATCACAAATATCACGCTATTTCTGATTAACACACTAATCAAGTCAAGAAGAAAACTCTGGACTTTGTACCTGGATTGCGGAGCATCACTGGCTGCACACTGGCCTGGGCACTGGGCTGGGCACCAGGAGCTCGAAATTGATGCAGTGGGACAAGCTGAATTATCTGCCCATTAGGATGTCTGAAGAGGTTCACGCCACCAGGGCTCCTGAGAGGCTGAAGGATCATCCTCTGCTTCTGAGGGAGCTGCACGTTGTTCACTGGTCGCAAAGCAGGAGATGCCTGATGCACTGGAATCAACAACAAACGAGGTCCTACACGTTTCTCTGTCCCAGGAGAAATCTTTGGGGGAGTCTTATTTAGAGCTTGTGGAGTAGCATCCTCTAAAACATTTTTAAAAGTTACATAAATTCAGGTTAAGAAAACATCCTACAAATCAGGCATTATCCTCAAATCAAGCACAGATGTTTTGGAAACAAACAACTGGATCTTTAAATGTGCGTGCAGTTCTGTCGACATTTCTCAACCATGACTCAGAAAATCTTCAAGTAATGATGAGAAGGTAATTCCACACCTACTTCTTCATTTCTATACCAATAGTGAAATGTAGCAACTGAGGAAATAGTAGTACCATACATTTCTACAGGCCGAGAAATGATGCAAGACTTTCAAGCTCATTTCACAGCAGTCACTGACCAGATAACTACATTTTTTTTCCTCCTCTACTGGCTTAGGCTAGGCCGGAGTGAAAACTAGCAATTTAAGAGATTACATTACTCATCCTATTTTGGAAATAAGGGTGAGGTAAGCGAATCTATATTTAAATTGAGCTCTGCAATTGCACACTGTGTTCCACCAATGAACAAGGAAGGAAAAAAGCCAGCCCTCGCAACAATATCCTAAAGCACCCAAGTCTTACCTCTTTTTGGAGCCAGTGAAGGAGAAGACTTAACTCCTGATAATATGATCGGGGCAGAGCTCATCAAGGAAGTTGGTGTGGTCACCACAGATGTAGCTACTGCAGTTGTTAGCACAACTGTGGAAGTGGATGTTGTGACAACAGGACAAGTAATTGTCGGTGTTGTAACTACGGTAGGGAGCGACAGAGCTGGTACTGGAGCAGCAATCACAGTTGCTTTTGTTATGTTCACAGTGGAAGCAGGAGTGGCAGGTGAGGAAGTAGTACAAGTGTTGATTCCAGGTGTTGCAGAAGCACCTGTGACTGTAATTGCAGGAGGAGAGGAGGCAGGTTCATTAGCTCTTGTTTGGCTAGGAAAAGTCACAGCAGATGGTGCCACGCTGGTACTTCCTACAGTAATAGGAAAAGTGGTGGTGGCTGTAGTAACCCCAGGAGAGACAGTGCAGTGAGCTGGAGATGGCCTTGAGGGAACCACTGGAGAGACAACCATTATTGGTGTGGGCTTGACACTGAACTTCTGTGGCCCTGAAACAGGCTGGCATGTGCTCACTGAAGGAATCTTCTGCTGCAGAGCTCCAACTTTGTTCATCACAAACTTTGTGAACACACCACCAGGTGAAGGTCGAGCAGCTGCAAACAGAAACTTGCACGTCAAAATTTTAATACATTTCCTCTTTGCCTTTCATGGGGCACTACAATTGTCATTTCAGCATGAATGTGGGTATCCATTCTCTTTAACAGTACCTTGTAATTAACTTGAAACCTTTATAGCAATCCTGACTATGCCTTACATTCTATAAATACACATATACTCTGTTGCATTTCCTCCTGGCCACATATAAGAAATGAGGTTTCAAGGTGTTACGTTCTTTATCATGAAACTATGAACAAATAATTCTAATTTCAGTACAGGAAAGCAAATGGCTAAGGGAAATACTGGGCTCAAGCTATGCTCTAAACCTCCCATTCTTCCTCTAACAGTTTGATCTTCCTCTTTTCACTGTTTTTTGATTTGCATCCCCCTTCGACTGTATCTGTGCGTTACACAGCCACAGGGAAAGGGGGAAGAGAGAAGGTTTGCCATGCCCCCTTCTCGTTGCAGTGACATTTGTTCAACTGAGGACTGGATGGGACAAATTCAACCAATTGGAAGTAATCACTATTGGGAAGCTCCTTTGCCTAATCCCTTGCTCTCCAGGAATCGGAAGACTGCACCTACATCACTCCAGATGCATATAAATGAGGAGTAGAACCTGGATATACAGCACAACAATGCAGAGATTATTGGGCAAGCTCAACTTAAGTATTTCCTGCTTGCAATGATCGCTTCACCCATCAATGAAATGCAGCCACCTTTTTAATACTGCATAAACACATAATGCAATTAGTTTTATTACAGGAACAGAAAAGCAACACAACCACTTACACTGCAAGGAAAATTTAGGCAGAACGAAACAGAATAATTCATCAAAATCAACATTTTGCCAGGACACAGGTAACATCCTTTTCTCTTGCAAAGCTTCTTCAGATATTTAGTGAAGATGCGGGAATATGTGGCTGGGCACTAAGTATCTTTTTGTGGTTTTTTTGTTTAAACTCACGCTAAACATAGTATTTAAAGCTAACTTTCTCTCTTGCCATGGTTGGTAAGCACTTCAGTACCAATTCAGATACAAGTACCACATGCTTTTTCTGATATTTCTTTTTTTATAAAACAAATAAACAAGGGGAAAAAAAACAGAAGTGCTGACTAAGTCCAACACAGTTTAGCTTGTGAAATCCAATGAGACTGCAGGCCAGGGTCGTTATCGGCTGCACACCTGTTCTTCCGCTAATCCAGTTTTGGAACATCTTGTATTTCAATGTGCTGCTTCATGCATCTCTGCTGGTCACATGAATTCCAATCGTAAGTGCAACATCATCAGAAAAACAGTGAAGAACTACAGATCAGAGTGATCCTTTTACTTTAACCCTCATCTTAATTTCAATGTTTGATGGGAATTAAAAATCATAGTAGGAAAGCTCTCAAAAAGATCGAAGCTTAATGTGTCTGCATCCCTTCTTCCTTGTTTCTTGAAAATATGCTCTACTAGTGTTAGTAAAACTGAAAGTCAACATCTGTAGTCTTATTCTGAAGTCAAAATAAAACTTCCTGCTTTAAAGAGGTTATTTATGGCAGAGGCAGTTTAGCTGGCAAGTCAGCCAAAGGCAGAAGGCACTGTTGCAAAGAAATCAACAGCAACGCTGTACACTTGCTTTTCATTTTACCTTCACGCAATTTAAAATACAGTAATAAGTTCCAACCTACCTATCTGTCTCTGTGGTGGGACAAGAGCTTTCAGAGTCGTCACAGTGGGGGTTGAAGTAGTGCTGGTGGAAGATGTAGTTTTAGGAGCTGATGTTGTGGGCACCTGGACTGATGGTGTCCCAGAAGCACTGGATGCTACCTTGGAGATCACAGTACTGAGGGCTGACTTATCAAGTACTGCGGGTCGCAGCCTGCCTGTGACATAAGCAGCTAGCCGATTGGCAGGATGTAATGCCCCCATCTGTCCCAAAAGCAGTTTGGCCTGAGGATACCTTTTATCATTAACCTGAAAAAAGTGGAAAAGGGAAATTTTGTGAAAAGAATGCTAACTCACCACCTCTGGAGAGGTGGTTCATTCCACAGGACTTCCAAGTGTCCTTTTCAGAAAAACAAGAACAAAAACCCACATTACAATTCAGAATGGGAACTCCTAATTTTCTTGCTGCTCAGAGTAACTTCAAGCAACTCTGTCGTATCTCTGTAATACAAATATTAGAGATGCTACTCAAGACTCTCATACAGAACCACAGAGTCCACAGGAACATGAGAAATCACTGAAATTAAGTAGAGTGAAGCTAACATGTATTTCTTCTGTCTTTTACTTACACTTCAGTCGTGAGTAAGAGTGGTTTTCCAAATTCAAGGACAATTTTATCTAAAATTCTCAAACCTAATGAACACCTAATATTACAGAAGTAAGAATACTTATGTCATATACATCGGGACAAAACTCTAAGGAGTTTGTAACAGCTTTGTCAGCTTTTTTTCTCACCCATAATCGCTTGATACTGAAATTAAGGTATCATGAGTGGACTAACTTCACATTCAGAGTTGCAGTTGTAAATGACTGCACAGGAGAGAAGAAACAGAACATTCTGTGGATGTCCGGCCGTAAGCCTAGCGGTCAACAGGAAGCTTCACCCTAACGTGGTTGGCAGGATTGCATTTTACTTTCAGGTTATTTGGTAGTAACCTCTAAAAGTCACAGTTATTTAACACGTTGTAATGAAAAAAAACTTTTACTCTTTCTACAGATCAAGTGTTAAAAACAGGAAATCTGCCCCCAAGTTTCTTTCTCCTAGCTTCTCTTTGTGAGGGCACCATATCTGTAAAGTGTCATGAAAATAATTTTATTCTCATTTTCTAATTCATAGACCTCCCATGAAAGTGGTGCTGCTATAACCACAAAATATCCTCGGAAAAGAAGAAATCTGCACCCTGGCCCTACAGTTCCTTCCAGCAGTTCGTAACAGCAAGTTGGCAGCATAAGACTGCAGAGAAATGACTTGCTTTGAATTTATGGTTACGAAGTCTCTTGATCACCAACACATGCACGAAGACAACACAAGCTATCAGCAAAGACTAGCAAACTGTAGCAAAAAGCAATTTAATGCTTACAGTTTCCTTTTAAAGTTTTGTCCCAGTGTACACACCTCCTCTGAAAATATTCTTTCTGTGGCTTCTAACAGCCACTCATTCAGAAGCATTATCTGTCAAATGCGTCTGCAGGAAGTTCTCCAAACCTCCAAGATCTTGAGAAAGATTCTGTGCTTGGGCCACCAAGACCTAAATGGCCAAAAGGCCATCAGATTTCCTGTTAAAAGGGACAAAGTTACAGAGAGGTAGGAATGCCACTGGAGATGAAGAAACGTTGTTTGGACAGCTGAAAGACTAGGCAGACAAATTAAAGAGTGTTCTCCCCTTTAAGGGGTTCTAGGATACTGGATGAAATTCAGTCTAATCTCCACAGTAAAGGCAGAGGGACCCACCTGAATCATGCCTGAGTAGCTCATATTAGCTTTGCGTTTGTAGACAACCAGCTTTCCTGCAGGAGAAAGTCCTGCATAAAAAGGCAAGCCTTTGCCCCCATGCAACTTCTCCCGCTGCTTGTCCAATGTATCTGCCCGCAAGAGCTTTAGATTTTCTGCATTTTTGCAAGACGGCACTCCACTATCAGGAGCCTCCAAGACAGGTGTCTCAGGCTTCTCATCCTTGTCCTGGTAGGATGGCACTGAAATTCTCACTCTGGATGAGTACACAGGAGGGTTGTTTTCATCCTGGGCCTTTTGTTCCGAAGCCAATTCAATAATGAGGCTACCCACTTTGAGGCACTGTGGCATGTTACTGTTGATATGCTGTGATAAGATGGTCAAGATCTTATTGCAATCTTCCTTCCAGTTGCAGTCAGAGACAACCTCGATAAGTTTGGTTGGTGCACATGGAGTGGTGTGATGAACATAGGAGGCGGAGGAAGAGTCCCCCTCACTATGGGAAGACCACCAGCTTTTCTCTGAGAAAGAATTGAAATAGGTTTCTGCAATACTATGGCATTTTAATCACCTGGATATTCAAACAGTTTTATTCTGCCCACCTCCACCCTTGTCTCAGCTGCAGGGCAATAAAAAGTAAAAAAAAACAAAACTGTTCAAAACATCACTTCCCCTTGCAGACCTTCACAAGCAGGCAAAAAAATGCCAAACTAAGGTAACTGTTTCTCACAGTTCACTCTCTGCAGCCATACCATTTCAGGTTGTATCCCGTTGCATCTCACAAGCTAAACAAAGCTGGGTTGTTTCAGTGTATGGATGTAATATCTCCAAGCAACACCAACATGCAGTGGAAAGCATCACTGGTTATTCAAGAGATGGCACTTTTCCCTTGGAGTCAGAAAAGGACCAACGTCCTATAATGGCATTATGGGCAAACAAGCCACTAGTAGAACCGTCTTTTGTGGAAGATGTGTAACAGAAGCATGACCTTTTGCTGTCATTAGAGATCCAACGTCACTTTTTGCAATAACCGTAAGGATGTTGAACCCTGTGTCCTGGTCATTTTAATTTTGACCTAGCAATTCATCAGCGTTTTCAACTAGTTGTATTATTTTTCCATTCCCACCCTTAAACACAGAATGCTGTTATATACATTAAACAGTGGAAAAAAAAAGTTCAGCTCAAAAAGGCAGCTATATTTCATTAGAGGATGACACAATGCCTCGAGTACATGTCTCAGTTTAAGGACTGTAACAAAACTTGGGCCACTTCAAACTGAAAGAAGCACAGATGTCTAACCTACTTTACGAGCTACAAACTCAAACCCAGTAAGAATTCAATTCAATCTTTCAACTTGAACTAAAATAATTCAACACCAAACAACTCCTGATAAAGTATTGGAAGTTCCTTAACCCATACAGTTCTAAGTGGAGAACACAAAGGTCCTAGCCTCACACCACCATTTATATATTTATTAATTCTTCAGTAATTAAAAAGGAATGGGCAGAGGGAGGGAACCCTTTGATCTCCATTCTTTATCAAGTACCTAATTATCATTCTCGAAGACAAGTCTGCTGTGTAATAGAATCTTTTACTCTGAACAAGCTACTGTAATACTGGTCATTTTAACCTCAGAAAAACTGCAAGTGCTGGATATTTAGCCTGCTGTATCTTTCACATGAGGCACACAACTGATTAAGAAAACAGGAAACTGCAAGGGCATCATAAGATTTTTATTGGCAACTGTAATAACTCCCCCAGCAAATGGACTTCTGTTTCATCAATAGCTACATTGCTTTTAAAAACAAAAATGTGGAACTACCAAGATGTTGAATTATACCCAAGACTTAGCTCTTACCTCCGCATTTATCAGGGTCTTTGTTTATCTCACAGGTTTCTTTCTTACAAGATTCTTTCTTAAAAGACTCTTTCTTAGTTAATTCTTTCTTAGAAGACACTTTCTTAGAGGACAGAAGTCCTTGATCACACACCTGGGGAAGAAAAGAAATGTAAGAAAATATTCATCTTGTGTATCCTCTTCCACAATAAAATCACATCACAAAATAAACTAGTTCATCATACTCAGAACCACAGAGCATACTTTAACTTTGACAGCAGTAAAACTTTTATCTTCTAACAACTCCTTTAACAATAAGCATTTAAGTCTCACGTGATAATGTGCTTTGTAGCCAGAAATTTCCAGAGACAAGACAATTTCCATAATCACATAAGCTTACCCACACTGCATGGTGATAGCTCCATAGCTCCACCACCACCAAATAAAAGCCAGGCTCTCATGTCATATAGGAGTTCCTGGGGAAAGTAATTCTTCCCATTTCCAGTATTTCTGCTGTTATACGATGTGTCCTGGATACAGCATAACTTCTTACCTTTATAAAAGAACTCTGTGAATCCTTTTGGTCTTTTTGTTGCTTCTTTTCCTCTTTCCCAGGTTCATACCCTCGGACCCTTGCACAAGTCATCATGCTTTCAAAATACAAGTAGACAGGATCCTTGTCCTCCTCTCGAATCTACACAAAAAAAACAAACCTCTTCATTCTGGATACCAACTAGATTTATGAAACAGTTTTGCTTCCTAACAGCACTTCGATATTAATGCTACAATAGTAAGCATCACAGGAAGTCCCTAGTGTTTAAAGTCGAATCTTCCCTCTTGCCCCATCCCAGGAGGTGTTTAAAGACAGGTTTGATGGGGCCCTGGGCAACCCGATTTAGGGGGTAGCAACCCTGCCCATGGCAGGGGGGTTGGAACTAGATGATCTACATGGTCCCTTCCAACCCAAGCCATTCTATGATATCATAACTCAGTCTACAGATTGCTCCCAAATTACATGTTCTTTTAAATGGAAGAAAAAAAAGAATGAAAAAACAAACCCTGCTTAAATATCTTCTAAACAGAGAAAAAAGTCCTGAAGTGTCATGCGTTCAGATGTGTTAGATAAAGGTATGGGGAGAAGCAAAAACAGACTCCTACAACACTGGCAGTGAAGCCACGAACAAGAACAAAAAAGCTTCTATAATGACACTGAATCCGGTGTGTAGGTATTGACTTTTTTTTCCACAAGTAATTTATTAACAAAGCTACATCATGCAGCTAATAACTTACACAAACATTACAGAACAAGCAATCATTTAACCAGAAATAGCATATACATACTATTGCACTTTTTTTTTAAATAAGTTATCAGCAAATCATTATCACCTTTCACCACTTGCACATTGCTACAGGAAATTCTCACCAGGAAACTAACACAGTTCAAGATGGATATACAGTCAATTCAATATATACAGTAAACATCAACATACCCACCAGCAGTGGATCTTAAGCTTCCATCTCAATTGTACCTAGAACGTACGAAAGTTTTGGGCACTGTTTAATTTTGAGTGTAAGAAAAAAAAAATTCTTACCACAGGATTGGGTTTAGGAGTATACACTCTGCCTGTTTTCACTCCACTAGAAGATCTACTTTTACTAGGAAGCACGACTTCTGGGCTGGGCAGTACCACGGATTTAACCGGTTCAATAACAGATGGTGTTGGGACGTAAATTGGTTCGGGATCTATTTCACCTTCTACTTTCACCCACAATGGACAATTCCTAATAGGCTTTTCTGGCTCTGAGTCACAGATAGCTGGAAAAAAAAAAGTAATTAAAAAAACAAGCAAACAAAAGAAAAACAACTAATACAAGTGAAAACTGATGTAACATGGCAGTAACAGAAATTTTAGTTTGAGTCTAAGGTCTGGCTACAGACCAGTAACTAATTCATGCTGCCAGAAAATAACACCAGTGTTTTTTTCTCATCTCAAATTCTAGCGAAAAGTGACAGGAATTTCTCCACAAATGAAGGAAATGAAAATCAAAATGATTCTACACTAATCATTGTTTCTCACTAGCACTGTTATGGCAGATAAGGAAAAACATTACACAACAGAGGATACTCACAGATAGCAAATGCTTATGAATTTCAAACACGCAAAAAACATACTTTATAACACAGTTATGCATAAAAATTTACTCCAGTGGAACACCAGGTAACGCTATTCTCATTTTTAGCTGTTGATAAAGTTATTACTAGAAAGAAACTGAAAATGTAAATTCATAGCCAATTTCTACCTCTTTTTTTGAACATACCCTAGGCCAGATCTGAAACTATCCTAAGTTATTTCCCCTGAACTCAATGAATTATGCAGCTATACACAGGAATAGAAAATGCAGCCCTAGGTGGTCACTTAAGAGGGGGAGAAAGAGAACTATGACAGTGAAGACTACCAGCAGCTACAACAATAACGATCTCTTCAGTCTTTGAAGATACTTAGAGAGTTCAGAAAGAGTTTAAATCGTCAAAAAGAAACCAGTTACTTGAGAAGATAAACAACTCAGTAGTGCCAAAAAGGCTGTAATAAGTAAGAGTTAATAAAGGGAAAAGATGTGATTTCCTGCTAGTGAACTACACCAAAACAAGCATTGCAGAGAGATCTTTCAGAGCTCATCCCCATTTCTGGATTTAGTAACAGGATCCCTACTACAACCTAGAAGAACTTTCCTGACAAGACAGGTGATGTTGGCAAAGTTTAAGAAACTGTTTTTATCCAGCAATACTCACTGTATTCCACCTTTTTTCTTTTCTTCTTATCTTTCTGTTTGATCTCATCTTCTTCTCCAGCACCCTCTTCTTCCACATCTTCATCCTCTTGCTGTTCTTCTTGTGATCCATAGAACACAAGATTTCCACGCACAGCCTTTTTCAGTATTTTCTTATGTTTTGATCCGCCCTTCACCAGCAGCACTTTTCTCTTCAAGCAAGTACACCCAAACATGCAGTCTGGCTTGCGGCAATGGGTAGGCTGACGTTTTTCCAGTGCTAGACTGGCACATATACAACCCAATCGACAGAAATCATTATTGCAAGGAGGTGCTCGTCGCCTTATTATTTTATGGATAGGTTTGTTTTTGAGAGAAGCCTGAAAAAGTGTAAGTATACACTAAGTTTTAGTAAGATAAAATCAATCGAATGTGAAATTGCTATTCAAAGTTCATTCAGAATAACCCCTCCAACTACACGGTCTACCTACGGCAATTTGTCACCTTTAGGGAAAAACAGAACAGAGCTGAGTTTGCATTTTAATTTTCTGAGGCAATCTGAGACAGCTGAACAACCTCTTTAAGAAGTGGGTTGTGAAGAAAGCAAAAGTTTATTGTCTGACAACGAAGTTACATGATCATGGGGTTATTTTTGTTTGGTTTTGGTTTTTGGAGCTAGTCTTATTGAAAAAAAGAGATAAATAAGGAACTGCAGTTACTGAACAGCAACTGTATTAAACAGAATTTTTAACAGGGAAATTGAGATAATTAACAACTCGCGATTCACATCAACCCGTTATTAATACAATTAGTGTTCCCACATACTGTTAGGACAGCCGTTCTCAACTTTCAATGCTAAGGCCACAACACAAAAAGACATCACGTTTTCTCATGCTCATTAGCAGCTTCAGTCTTATTTTCTGCATCTATAAGCAACTTTGGTAACTGGAAGAAACGAAACTACTGTGGATCTACCTGAGCTGTGAGCAGGGTAGCCAGAGAGATGTCTGCTCGTTCTTCTGTAATGTAGGTCCGTGGTTTGCCATCCCAGAGAGCACAGTCTTCCAAGTCCATTAGCTTCACTTGAGATTTAGACAAACCTGGTGGACGAGCTGCTTGTTGCTGCTGCGGTGCTTGACGAAGACTTATTTGTTTTGGCAGTATGTTTTCATCCAGAGTTGGCACCAGCATACCATCTGCAGCCTTCTCCCCTGAAGCTGAGAAGTTCTGTTTCTGCTTGCCAGGAAAAGGTGAAGGCAGTATAGGCTTGTAGGATGATCTTCCTCTACTGTTTGAAGATGTCTGTCTGTTTTGAGTCTTTGCCTTCCTAGAGGTAGATGACAGAGAAACAGGCTTGGCTGCGTAAGATGTGGATGGAATTATGGTGGATTGCTTCTTTAAAACACTGTCTAGAGTTCGCACGTAGCTAGTGCTCTTGGTGGGAAGCTGATACACCACAGGAGAAGTAGGCGTGCTAGAAGAGAATCCCATACTCGTTTCCATCAGCTTTCCTTCATTTTCCAGGTACTCATCCAGCTTGTCACTACAGAACGCTGAGCGATTCTTCAACGAACCTTCTGAACTGCCACCTAAATAAATGAAGAGCACATCAGCTAGCTTCTGGGAAAGCACACTGACAAATCTTACAGCAACTAAAGGGCATAGAAGAGGTAAATACCGCTTCAAAGATGTATCTAATTCCTTTAAGAGTACAACACACAAATGCCAAGTAAAACCCACTCAGAAACACAGCCAACTGTCTGAAGAACTGTTTTTGTAGAAATTTTACACATGTGTTTGTTCACAAAAAGAGCAAGTTTTCAACAGGCTGTGCTTTTATGTAATTTACCAGGTAGGCTACGTGTTTAGGACATGCAAAGCAACAGCAGCACAAATCTGGAATAACCCAACAGAGTACTGGTACACAGAGGGCACAACATAAATATTTTACCTAAATTCCAAATAAGAACTGGCAAACTGCCAAATGCCCATTTCTCTCTGAGGAGTAATTAAATACATAATAAATATTTACTTTAACTGGAGTTAAAAATACACCCAATATAAAAGAAAATTAATTCAACAAGGCCTCTGGGGCAACAGTTCTGGAACTACCATACTGCCTCAGGTAAAACCAAAACTGATGAACTAAAGCAAAACTATTACGGCTTTGATTTTCACTGAAACCTTCTCTGTAAAACAGAACGTGCTTTGTTCTTTTAATCATACTCAGTTTCTCTTTTCCCCTCATAAGCATTCATTCTTGACTGCTCATGGAAGTAGTAGCAATAAATCCCATATACAGGATTCTCAAAAAAAATAAAAATAAAAAAAGCTTATCAAAATACACTCAATAACTGAATTGCAATATCTATCCAAAATTAAGAAAAAGATGTTGGAAACATGTGCACTGATCTCACTGGATTGGTGGGTTTTCTTGTTTTGTTTTTTTGGATTGATTTTTTTAATCCCTTTTTTCTTTTTCTACCTTCATTTCTAGAAGAACCATGGAGTTTCCCTCGCCAGCCTTTGATTTTTGTGAAATCATTTGTCTTTCCTGTTCTGGAAACAAAAGGAAATCCAGTATCTGGAAAAGAAGAAAGCTAACCTCAGTTGTAAACCAAGACTGACTGTTATAAGTGTCCTAGTAAACCATCTATTTCTTTTCAGAGATAGATAAATATTAAGTAATACATCAAAAGGTGGAATAAAGTTGTTGTTTTTTTTTTTAAATTAACACAACAAATAACAAAGCCAAGTTTCCTGTACAGTTGTCATGTAACTATGCATTCTAACCCATACAAAACATGTCCTCTCTCCTATATTTTCAGTTTTATTCTCCTTCCCTTAGCAATGGTGCAAGCAGTTGCTTTGAAAATACAAATGGGCTTAAATGGGCCAGGTAAGTTTCAAGCTCAGTGGGGAAAGTAAATTGAGTCCTTCCCACCAATGTTTAGCCAATGACTTTTTAAAGGACCTGTAGAAACTATATTCAATGTTTGCTGCTCTGTCAAATTCAGCAGACTATCTGTTAAAGGTAGAGATAAAGTTGAACAGAGGGCTGGAGCACCTCTCCTATGAGGAAAAGTCGAGGGAACTGGGCTTGTTCAGCTTGGAGAAGAGAAGGCTCTGGGGATACCTTACTGCTGCCTTCCAGTACTTGAAGGGAGCTTACTTTTTACATGGTCTAATAGTGGCAGGACAGGGGGGAATGGCTTTAAACTGAAAGAGGGGAAATTTAGGCTAGACGTTAGGGAGAAATTCTTTACACAGAGGGTGGTGAAATGCTGGCACAGCTGCACAGAGAAGCTGTGGATGCCCCATCCCGGGAGGTGTCGAAGGCCAGGTTCAATGGGGCCTTGGCCAGCCTGATCTGGCGGGTGGCAGCCCTGCCCATGGCAGGGGGTTGGAACTAGATGATCTTTAAGGCCCCTTCCAACCTAAGCCATTCTATGATTCTATGTCCTACGTATATGAAGATTCAATCCAACTACCACATTTTCTTTTAATTTTTGCATGACACAAAGCGAGTGAAATCTTTTAATTTGTGTTTAATCTGTATAACCAGATCACAACCACCACGAGAAGTGAAGGCTAAACACTATCTGGCCACAATTACTCAGGAATCTTTGGTCACCAACTATGTAACGATTTAAGGATACTTTCACATTTTGTCACCTGCTTTCATTTCTTTAAAGGTATCAAGTTAACTAAGTGGTCACTCCCTCCCTCTGATCATTGATGATAAAAGGTAATACTTCCAATCTCAGCACATTCACGTTCTACCCACCTGGAGAATTGGGGTTTGTTCCTGGATAGCTCCACAGAGAATAATTTGAGTAAGAAAGAGGAAGTTGCACACCCAAGTATTTCAAGTCAATGCTCATTGTTGGATCCACAGAATTCAGCTTCAGTCCCACTACAGGAGGAAATTATCAGTATCAATACAGCAAGATGTTAAGGGGAAAAGGTAAGAATGTTTATTAAAAAAATAGTGTTATGCTATATATAGGCTTTTCTAGCATTCACTCACATTTTAAGACACTTGAAAAAAGCATTAATGACTGTTATTTATAATTGATATGCAGTAGGTATGAATTAACAAATAATTTAAGGAGATGCAAATAAAAAAAAGTTGAATGACTTGATAGTTTTCTTGATTGCTACTAAAGTTTCTGCAGAAATTTAGCAATCAGAATGTCAGTCTATTCTTTTCCACAGTAAAAGGTTTTTTTGTTTGCCTTTAGAAAGTTAGCCCTATTTGCAGTCCTGAAGGCTAGAATTACTGTCTGAACCAAACCAGCTGACTATCTGATGTCTCATATCATCACACACACATTCTCTACTGAAAGCTGTTCTTGCGCAAAACTACACACCACACATGCTTCAGTTTCAACCAGCAATAAAAGGCAAGAGTAAACCATGTTATGCTTTCAAAGAACTTAGCAGGGAGGCAGACAACAATATAAATAAAGCTGTATTCAGCTCTCTCAGGATCTCTCCGTAGGACTTCTTTCAGACTAACCTTACAGACAAATGTGCAATTAGCTAGCGAGTCATCTTGTCACTTTGCAATAAACCACTTTTTTCTTTTAAGCAGAGAAAAAATGGCTGAAATGAAACAAACAGTCAGTTTTGTTGAACAACACCAACTCAAACACTGAACTGCCTATTAACATCTCCCATAACATCTCCAAAATGGTTAAACTGAAAGGCTTGACATAGCCATAAAAAGTATCTTTACAAATTGGAAAATCAGGTAAAGACATAGAAACACTGAGGAAAATAACAAAGGCTAGTAAAACTATTACACAGTGAATTCAAGAAGTTACTGCTGTCAAACTCAGCTCAGTCTGCAGTCAAGAATATTCTGGCTTTTAGCAAGAGAAACATACAAAATATTGCTGCTGCTGCCACTAAGTCTGAAAATCAGGTATTAAACGTGTAAGCTTGAAATAAAAAATGTATGACTTGACAATGCTCAGGTAGATGAAGTGGCATCTGCACATACAGCAATAACCTTGTGTTGGTGGTACATATTTATCTTTACAGGCAGCGACACAGTCACCTGATTACTGGCAGCCAAAAAACAATAGGCATGGAATAAATCTCAGACGTAGATATTAAAATGAACACCTTTATGAAAGACAATCTAAAGAGATACAATTTTCAAATCTACACAGCAAAAATGAGCATGGCAAGAAAGCCAATCTAGCATTTTGTATAAAAGTATGTCAACTGCTGAATGTCAAGATGGCATCTATTTCTTTTCAAAGTGAATTTAAAATAAAAGACACTATCTGAATTCTAGATTCACAGACAGCCTAAAGAGAATAAATACGTCTGTATGGACATCACTAAACATGACAGGTAAACTATCATTTTTACCAATTCCTCATCATCCCCAGACTACCACTAAGTTTCTGCTGCTGTAGTCAAATAGCAGCAAATTAAGAACCTCCTCCGTAAGAAATTTCTCTGAAACACAACGCCAGATAACAGCATCTTTGATTTTCAGGAATGTGATAGGGGATTCCAATTAGCTCAGATAGAAAAGGCACCCCACAGCATGGCAGCACTCCAGTAGGAGCTTTCTTCCTAACATGCTGAAGTTGAATTCCCGTCTTTCAGAAGCATCTTCTTCCTGCAGTCCCAATGCCTGTAAGATCTTCCTGACCTCCTCTTCAAATACACACTGCAATCCATCCTTTACCATCTCCACAGGAAGTATTGATGGTTTCCTAGCAAACCAGAAGTACTTCTCTTTTTTGTATCTGACAGCTAAGCCCATCAACTTCAGATTTAGCATCTTTGCAATCTCCGCTCATGCAATACCTCCAGATTCTTCAGCTAGGTCATAAATTCTACGAACTGCAGAATTCTGCTGACAAATTCTGTGAACAACTTTACACTAACGTAACTTTGAACTCCTTGGTAATAAATCAGTTTCAGCTGCTCCTGTCCCTCTTAACCTCATTTTGCAAGCTGCACTAGATATTCACTTTCTTAACTTCAGCAATTGTATGGTTCAGGTATCCATACTTAAGCTTCTTAATTACACTACCCAAAATCAAAAGCAGAGCTAATGCCAAAATCGCTTTGTCCGTTTATCATACTACACTGAGGGCAAAAAAAGCCAGTAAGCCAATAAGGCCAGGCTGCACGGAGCTTTGGACAACCAGCTGGTCTAGAGGGAGGTGCCCCTGCCCATGGCTGGGGTGTTGGACTAGATAATCTTTAAGGTCCCTTCCTTCTTGCTTCCTTCCTCTTGCTTTCCTTCACCCCTTCTGGTTTGCAACATAAATGTATGAAAACAATCTTTATTGGCTGTTTGAAAGGACTTTTAAAGCCTCTAAAGAAAAAAACACTGGGTCAGATACCTTAGATTTTCTGTCATTGCCACAAGCAGCAAGAGGGAAACTGACTACAGTTTCAGACAGTTTTCCTTTCACATTCTCCTACCTGCGTATACACACATGCATATTTTTCAATAACTTGTGTCTGAAAAAGGTAACCGACTTCAGATGCCAACTGTATTGGTCATACATAGTTTTACATCCAGTAGGAAACTATCAACTCTGTATGGCTAAGTACAATATACAACCAAGTACAGCAACATCTACACTACACACTCACCTTCCTGAAGACTAGGATGTATCACTTGCTTATGCCTCAAGGTCTTCAGCTCTTCCATCAATTCCTTTTCCAGTACTTGTATTCTTGCCTGACAATCTTCTCAAAAAAATAAAATGAGAGAATGTATAAAAAGTATTTAATGTGCCAAAAAATTACTTAAGTGTTGAATTTCCCAGTGTGCCTTTACAAACTGTCTTACCGCAAGGAGCATCCAAAAAATAAAATAAAATTACCTGGATCATTTGTAGTCAACAAGGGAGCCTGAAGACTCTGTGATTCTTCCCCTCCAGCTCTATCGACAGTGTGAATGTCAAGAGCTTCCTACATACATAAAGAGCCTTGAATAAGATGCCTCAAAATGCTGACTTAGATGCAAACTCAGTCACGTATCATTGAAATAATCAAAACACAAGACTGTTAAACAAACATTATGCTTAATCTCAAACAGAACCCTAGATCCCATTATTTCTCTGTAAGTCACTAAGTAATACAATGTTATTATTACCTTAGGGATGAGATAACAACAGATTTGGAAGGAGGTCATAAATCTTAAGACTGTTTAAAAGCAAATAGACCTTCTGCATGTAAGTAAAAAGAGGTTGAAAGTGAGATATTATAAAACGTTTTGAATTTAATTCAAAAGAGCTTGGTTTCACCTTTGATGCAAAGGACACAAAGAGGACTCCATCAACATCTTCAAGGTCTGGCTTAATATCTGGAAGGATACTCCCAGGCGCCAGAGGGCTGTTCTTGCTTGTTATTACAGGTTTCCCTATACCTTTAGGTGGTCGACCAGCCTTGGAGATTTTCAGTTTCCGCGGCCTTCCTCTTTTAGTGGTACCTGATGACAGGGTGTTTTGATTGCTACCAGAGCCTTTCAGGGACCCAGGATTCTTCAGCATTGCAGGCTTTTTCCTTCCACAAATCTCTTTACCTGAAAAGTGACAACTTATGGAGCCCCTAAGATTAAAATTAGGTGATTTAGACAGAATCCATTGGGCTTCTGAGTACTTCTGTGTCAGTCTGCTCCCAGAAGATATTTTTTTCATAGCTATCTCCTCAGTTATAGTGGCCGTGTCTGAGCAAGAACCTTTGTGATTTTCAAAACAGACAGGCAAAGAATCCAGTATTGCACTCAAAGAGGATTTATCCTTCTTGCAAGAGGACAGCATGGTCTGAGGCAGCTCAGATATCTTCACCGTGCTCTTTGTGACTGCACAAGGTTCCAAATAGACCACAGGCATCTTCCCACTATCCAATTTTAACATTTTTGCTTTTGCAACACCTGAAGGACTGGTTAGCAGACGCTTCCTAGACCTGAATTCTCCATCATTTCCATCTGCTTCACTGCGTCTCACCAGGCGTTTTTGTAGGATGGGATCATCATCATCAGTGTTGGAATACTCATCAGTTTCTTCATCTGTGTCCTCCTTTTTCACAGTTACTCCTTGTGTGCAAATACTTGTCCCATAATCATAGTCATCCACTGGTTCCTCTTTAATGACTACGTTGAATTGTCCACTTGGGTCCAGTGGGGATGCCACTCGGGAACTGCTTTCGTAACTGCTAGCAATGGGACTGGGTAGAGGGAAAAGGGAAAAAGGAAAGAAAAAACAGACCTTGATCAAATCTCCTGCTTTACCAAAACATTATCATCTCCTATAACCCTTTGTGACACATTGTAAAGAACTTCCAAAGTACTCCAAGACATGAGTTGGCTAAATATGCTGTCATTTACATTTTAAGCAGTAAGCATTCAAAAACAACAACAAACAAACAAACTCCAGCGTTTGCCACCACTGAAAACAATACAACTTCTTATCTGAAGGTTGCAGCATTATTTCCTTCCCTAGTAACATCAGCATAACGCTTGCATTTTTCCTGTCTGAGACGTAACATGAACTTATGCTAAGTTATGATGTTTTAAGCGCTTAGAAGCAGACTCAGTTCGCTGAACATCTAATTGCCACCTTGGTAAAGCCACTGTATTTGCACATAAGAAGCCAAGTGGATGCTTAATGCACTTCAGCTCACAAGATTTAACCTAAATTTTAGTTAATTCATCCTGAAGCCACATACGAACAATTCCTAAATGAAATTTCGTTCCAAAACATTCACAGAACGTTCACAATCTATTGAACTATGTTCCGCCTTCCACTCGAACTTGCCTTACCATGCACTGCACATTACAGCCAGCCACTCGCGCTGCCTGATGAAAGGCTTCTTTGAGCGACAGACATACCAGTCAGGAAAATACAGTCAGCAGTTTTGTTAACAGCATCAAAAGCTGCCTTCTCATCATCAGAAACAGCCAAGATGTGAAACCAGAATTTCAAAGGCAGTACAAACCTCAGAAAGTAACTGTCAGAACTCTTTTACTAAACATATTGGATGGTATTCCAATATTCCCTTCATAAGTATTATACAACATTATATATTAAAATTATGTTAAATTATTAAAATTGTGTTCATATCATGTAATTACAAAAATATTCTTCAAAATCAGTATTTGTGTTAATGTTAACAGTTTCAATAATTTAACAGTACTAGTAGCAAACACATTATATAGATCTTTTAAAATACAGTTTGTAAAGACTATATATACACACAGAATTCCCTCTCTCTATTTTTTCCGCTCCTTAAGAAATTCCTATGCTCAATTGAATCCTGGACTGTGACAGAGGGGAAGAAGAGGAGGAAGAGGCTGCTTCAGTCTTGTGCAAACTGAGCACGCTTAAAGGAGAAAACCCGGGACACATGAGCCATGACACAGAGCTGGGAGTCTCCAGCTCATAAAGACAGACTGTGGTGTATAACAGGGATGCAGATTTACATTTTTACATACAAAATTCCTAGGAACAAGATGGACCCTTATCTAGAAAATCTGCCACAATTCAGCATCAGAATGATGCTGAGTAACCAGAATTAAGCTCGAAGCAACAATCCTTCTGGTGAGGGAACAGTGGGCTGCAGGGGAGTCCTGCTTGGTCTGGTGTCTTCTCTGGCCACTCAGTTTTCTATTAAAAAGTTCCTAGCTTGCATTCATGAAGAATGCAAAATGCAAGATTAAAAAGCCTTCCTTCTTCAAGGAGTTTGTGAGATAAACTCTTAAGGCAATATGTTTAGAGGTCCTGGACAACTCAGTGTTCTGTCACATGGAAGACACGGGTTCATTCAGCACAGCAAATCCACAATTAAAGAGCGTGCAATTAAAACGAGATGATACTCTATTACGATAAAGTTCTCTAAAACAGAAAAAGCCTAAAGATCTTGCTTGCCAAGACTAAATTTCTCATCTAAATTCTACTGTTTCAATTGAAAGCCAAGTAAAGCCTGGATTTCCCCAGACATTTTTCTGTGTCCATTACAAGATGCATTCCTCAAGCTAAGGAATACCTTTCCCACAATGGATTTTGGCAGTATCCAAGACAAAGAAGTCCTGCTGTAAAAATGAGATTCCTAGGACAAATGAGGTATCATCCATGTGTGTACATACAAAAAGATAAATATTTGCCCAAACATTTTAAATTCAGATGCAATTATCAACTTTTCAAATAACAATAAAAGAAGTTTCTTTTGAGCACTGTTGTAACATCTGTTGGCTCTTAGTTTGCAATGCGCACCGTTCTCAACACCGACAGCCACAGAAACACCTCTTCCTGTACGCCATGGGAAGATGGATGACAGAAGTCTGCCCTCTCAAAACGCTCCCCCTAATCTGAGATCAGGTAGAAATGGTGAGATGTCTTAGCTACTTCTTTCCTTGCCACATGTGGGCCAACGTTCATATTTAAGTAAGTGTTTTTTATACCCGAGTAAAATATATCATTTCGTACCTCACGATAAAACAGTAAACACATGGAAATCATGTTCTTGCTTTTTGCAAATGAAACTGTTTAGCTGCTCATTTACTTTCGTACTGAGATATATGGATTTTTCCAAAGTAGATCATGTTAAAATACACTATGGAATGCGTTTCTATATTAATTCCAAAAAAATCCAGACATCTGTAGCCATCTCTGGTTGAGGTCTGAAGAATGATTACTGCAGCACTTTTCCTAAAGTAAGTTGAGGAGGGAAAAAAAGCAAGCTTTCAGACTAAACACAACACAACTAGATCAGAAAAACAAGCTAATGGGAGGATTAAAAACACCCACAGCATTTCCATTTTTGAACCAAGAAATTCAAAAGACCATGGAAGGGAGAAGAGTGAAGCAGCTTGGATTTTTGCTTGGGGTTCCCTCCAAACCCCCAACATTTGTGTGGTTGCAGGCATAAATATTCACTTAGAAATGCCCATAATTCCAACTAAAGTTTTATTTTTCTTACAATACTCTGATAAAACTAAACATACTTCCAAGCACTGAAGAAAACACACTACCTTATATAAGGAGAATATTTATTTCCAAAGCGCATTAATAACTCAAGATTTAAGTTGTTCTCAGCTACATGCACCCTCTCACACAGCCGCATCTGCAGCAAGGCAAGCCCTCTAGTCAACAAAACTCAGCACCAGGGGATGAACAGCCCACGCTACAGCACTTGGAACTCCCCTTCCTTTGGACACACTGTCTGAGAGGCAGCAGCGCTCAGCTTCTAACTCTGACACAAATCTGAACTCAGCCAATATCACCCTGTCTAGAGCCAAGATAGTGCCCATCAACTTGCATGGAATATTTGCCTATGTATGGCGAAAAAAAAGCTTACTGACTAATATGTAAATGTTAATATTTATTGTGTGATAAAGAAAAACGCCACTCACTCAAACACCGTCCTTGAAAGGCTGATGCATGGCATGAAAACTCTGTAAACAGATTCGGAGGGAAAAGGAGACGCAACGTCCTGACAAACTCAACACGCAAGCAAACAGTTCTCCCCTTTCTTCAGTGGGATCATTTTTCATTTCCAAGTACAGAATCTGGCTTTTTCACAAAGATTACAAAACATAAAACAAAAAGCTGGACAAAGCTCAAGGGTTGTTTTAGGACAGCAACAATATTTATTCATTAAATGATAAATACTTCCTAGCACAGAGCAGAGAAAAACCATTCAGGGACTCTCCCTGTCTGTACAGCTTTAAGCACACTTCAGAGGTGAAACTAGTGATGGCATCTCATACACACTAGACCAGAAGAAAGGAAGCCTGCCAACTTGTATCACCTGCTCTTTAAGAAGGTCCTCGAGTCCTTAAAATGAAGTAAAGGAAGAAAAAAAAGTAATTTGCTCTTGAACAGCCAGAAAAATTACTAGATCAGATATTATCCGCACTTTAAGCACTTCATCCTTTGGGAAAAAATAAAAAAACAACACAGAAGATGTCCAGCTTAAATATCTCTCCAAATAATTTGTTTCAATTACTCTCATCAGGCAAACCAAATGAACGATACCACCATAACCAGAACTTTAAACTTTCTCGACAGGAACTGACTCCAAGGAGAAAAGTATCACTTTTAAGACAGTATCTTTTCAAACTTTTCAGTACTTCTTTTCATAGATGCATGTTTTACTTACAACAAGCAGTTACTCATCTAAGCACTGTTCTATGCCAAAATCTTTAGAATTAAGGAGTTTCTCTAGAATTTAATTTTTGGAGAATCTAAGTAGTCTAGAAGACATTACTCTCTCTAATGCACTGCCATTGGAAAGTACTGCAACATCTAGGACACTCCAGATTCCAAAGTAATTCTAGCAGTCTTAGCAATAATTACAACCAGAAAGTCTCAATGAATGGAAAACTGTAATTCAAAGTTTTGCAGTTACTCAAAAGGGAAGAAGATCACTTCTGCAAGGCAAAAAGCATCAAGCAAACCTCTGTCCTCTCTAAAACACACTGAACATAGTACAGCCTTTGAAGCAAGTTACAATTATATTCTAAGTACCACTTTTTCTTCCTTAAAGAAAGCAACCCCAGATTACATCGTTAACATCATCGCGATGTCCTAGCTACTTAATAAAGTAGTTACATGCAGCTAAATCATGTTTTGGCACACTGATCTACAGAAGGTTGCTTTCCTTACTGAATCTTTGGCAGATAAAGTCTGGTATTCAGAGACAGGGCCGAAGAAACAGAGCAGAAGAGAAGCGTGTTTTAACTCCTTCTTCAGCTTTGAAGTAGTTCTAGCACCACTTGACACCAATTAATTATTCAATAAATCTGCTCTGTTCTATTGCTTAGACTTTGGAAATCAAGCTCAAGTGTAGAAAAATAACCAACACAAACACTTGCTGGTTACCAGCAACAAAAAGGTTCAATGCTAGGGTCAGGCTCTCAGTGTACACCAGACTGCTCTACAACTATTTGTGTGAAACCAACAGAATTGTTCATGAAGATAAAGTTGGACAAGTAGGGAGCATAAAATTACTACATAGTATTTAGGGTCCAACTGGCACAAGTTATTCTGAAGTCCTTCTCCTAGGTGCAGGTTTTCTTATCTCATAGCAAACATGAGGTAAATGACTACTGAAAGGCAGGCAACCTCAATCTCCTTGTGGAAGGAAAGAATTCACACAAGCAGTTACTGACAAAACAATGGCACACTGCCAGTTACAGCTGCTCTCCAGTAACCCCTCCACATACCCAACCGAAACACCCAGCAACCCCACACATCCTCACCCGTTCACTAACACCAAACAAACACCCCACTCAGCCAGGAGTTATGCTAAAAGGAGAACGTTCACCCACCTCTCAGAGACTTCTTGTTTTAGCTTTGGCATATCACCTGAAGACAGGTCAGCGTCCAGGAAACCTATGAAGTCTCTTTCTGCATTAAAAGCTTCTTTTTCCATATCGATGTCTGATGGGTTCTGACCAATGAATGAAGAATCTAAACTTCTCTGATGTAAATCTAGATGTAAATCATCAACTTCGGCAGGGCAACCACGAATGCCGGCAGAGCTAAAAACATTACCTCCTTCCAGTTCTAAGCTACTGTTCTGTTTCACATCGCGCTGAGGTCGACTATTCAACCCATCATCTCTGAAGCCTTTAGCAAAAGGATTGTAATCGATTTTCAGCTGCGTAATCTGAATGTTCTGGTAGGCCGTAACTGCAAAGAACTCCGTCTGTGGAAAGGTGAAGGTATGGACATCAGGGCCATTGAGCTGAATGACTTCTGTGGCTTTGTCTGCAGGCACCAAGTGAAGCCGCGGCAGATAGCGGTGCATAGAATGTAAGATGATGTGACCCTCCTGGTCCAGGGTATTGTTGGTAAGCTTGAGTTTGTAGAAGGACACCGGCTGGTGCATCCAGTACTGGCCAGTGGAAGGCGACTCTGGGTGAATGAACACTCGTCCGAGAACATGCGGTTCTGCCTTCCCACTGGGCTCCCACCAGCGGCCATTCCACTTGTATCGGTGATTGTCCACGGGGGAGATGTCCATGACCAGGATGTACTTCTGGCTGGCATCCAGACCGGTAATCCAGTATCGGCAGTAGGGGAACATGCGCCTCCCCTGCTTCGTCAGAATCATCTCTGTGTTGCGATGGTAGAACTCATTCCACATACTGTTGTTGTCTAGGGTGACGGTGATGCCCCCCGAAACACAGTCAGCAGGGAGGCAGGTCTTGACTTTGGATTTTAGCGGCATCGATACGCTGCTGGCGAGAGCACAACCATCACGGTTTGCTACTAGGATTCCTTGGTCAGCTTTACCATTTCCCTGCTGCTGCTTCAAGATGACAAAAAAAGCAGGTGTTGCACTAGACATAGTCCCGGCATCCCGGTTAGTCAGCACGATCTGCTGCTTCTCCATGACGATCAGTTTTATCAGCTCTCCAATCAACAGGAAATCCTACACGGTTCTGGTAATTGTCTGCATGTGTTCATCATTCTGGAGAAAAAAAAAAAAAAAAGGAAAACTCAATTACTAAGTTATAGAAATACCTTCTCTCTTATAAGAAAGTTTAAAACCTCACGAGAGATACTTTTTGTAACAGTTCTCCACATCAAAAACTTAAAAGGTAAACAGTACTATAAAGCAAGCACAGCTAGGACATACCAAATGAAGGCTGCTTGCGCATACAGAACTCAGACCTTGTAAATGGGGGGTACAACACCCTTGCAAATCATTTTCATTTAATGCTCTGCCACGACAGGACTCCCTGCTTTGCTCGATACATCAAAGCGCTCTTTGTTCTGATACTGGCTTAACATTTCAGGTCACTTGCTTCAGAAACAGCATTTAGCAAAACGTGCACAAGTTTCCAGAAAAGCGAATGGCACATTTCTGCCACAAAGGCAGAAGTCATCTTTGCTCTTGCTGAAAAGAAAAAGGTTGCAGAGATCCTCACGTCTCAAAAATGAAAAG
>WBMW01001028.1:986050-1031015 GCA_013396635.1 Penelope pileata | reverse complement strand
CCTTCCTCTCGCTCTCCTCCCCCTTGCCCGGCGCTGGGGCCGCCCCCGCGGGGGGAGCGCGGCCGGCGGGGAGCAGCCTCGCGACGCCNAAAGTGCTGAAGTGTAGAAAATGGCGCCCATCCCGGGGGGTGTGGTGAAGCGGGAGCTGCAGTCCCTCCGTGTGTGAGGGAACGTGAAGTGGAAACAGTGGCGTTTAAACAACGGTCGCGCCACAGAACAGCAGCCACCGCCCTTACACTCGAGGCACGCTATTTATAATGCTGGAATCGATCGTTTATGAAGTCTGCAAAATGCCAGAGTGAAGGATGCGATTTCCTGTGTGAGTCAGGATCACAGGAAGAAAATAATGTGTGAATATTTAATGGAATCAGCATTACGCACACGGGAGCCAGATAAAGATAGCTGAGATAACGCTGGCACTTCCTAGCCTCCCAGTGTTGATCTTGCAGCCCAATTAAAGGTTTTTTTTTTTTACCTAAAGGTACAGGAAGAGTGCACTGTGGTGGCTGCTTTCCAAGAGTGCCCCAGCGTTACTTTTATTGGGCAGAGCTTTCAAAAAGAGGAGCCACACACATCACCTCGATGTAAGCCTGCACGTTCCCAATGCACCTGTCACCAGAGCTGCATGCTGTGCTGTGCGTCTGCAGCAAAAAAAAAAAACTTTTTTTTTCCCCAAAACTCGAAGCCAGGGATCCACCTGGCTCTGGAAAGATGAGGCTGGGAGGAGGGGCTGCCCAATTTTTCTTACATAGTCCCACAAGGACAAACTGCAGACAATGTGGAAGGCCTGTCTGCAGCTGTTTGGTTTCATGGAGCTGGGGAAGCCCCCCCAGAGCCCCCCACCTGCTCTCCTGCAGCCAGGTGCCTGAGGCAGTGAAGTCCCAGGCAAAGCCCATGCAAGCTGTGCTGCTGGCTGCAGCATCTCCGTGCACTTTGGTTGCAGCGTGGTGGTGCTCATTTGGGGCAGAAACCTGGGAATGTGTCTGTGGTGGCCTCTCCAGCTGGGCTGGTTCCTGGGGGGCAGGAGCCAGTGCCTCCCTCAGGGTCACACTGAGGGGATCACTGCGACGAGTCTTGCCAAGCCCGGTATTTTTCCATCCTTTTCCCATATTGAAGGGACCGCAGCCTAACAAGCCCTTCCCTGCCCAAATGGGATGTGAGGATCACGAGCAGCACTGGGAGCAAGGGGTTAAACCTCCCTCCCACCTGCTAAACAGCAGAGGGGGATGGTGTTTGCTTGCAAGGCAGCTCCCAGAGGGCAGATCCTTACCGCGATACAATAAGTCTCAGACCTTTTAATAACCAGGGGGTGGGAACACAGGGGTTTTATCAAATGTGCTCCAGAGGACATTTCTCGGCTCAAGGCTGGCTCGGCACCCTGCTTTTCCGAGGCTCCCAGCCCTGGCTGGCCTCCCTTGCCTGGTGCTTGCCTCCCCAGGTGCAGGTGGTTGCGGGCCCCAAACGCCGGTGTCCGCGTGCAGGATGCAGGGAGACCTGAGCTGGGTCTGTGTGCTGCTGCTGCTGGCTTCCAGCCCCAAGAGCTGCCCGCAGAGCTGGCTGAAAGCACCGGCCACAAAGCACCTTACCTGTGTCCTTAAGCCTCTGCACAAAAGCAGCCGCTGCTGCAGAGGCACCATGCAGGAGCGCTCCTGGGCGGCCCTTCTGCAGGCGCCCAGCTGCTGGCTGCTTCCCAGAGTTATTTCCCTTCAAAATGGAAGTGCTGATGATTCCTCATATGTGAAGCAGGCAATTCTCATGCTGCTGTATCCTCGTTTAAAGAAGCTCTAATCGACTTTAAGGATCAAAAACGGTGCTGAAAGACAAACTACACCAGCGCCCTGCAGTCTCCCCATCCCTGCTGGCAGCAGAGCAAGGAGGCAGGCAGGGCTAGGGCCAGGGCTCTGCCCCCCTCCCAGCCAGGGGCATCCTGAGGCACCCACTCAGAGCCTCTGCTTGCATGTTGTGCATTTCACCTGAGGCATCTCCACTACCCTCCCGGTCGCACTGTGGGCCTCACAGGGCAACCCCAACTGCACACCCAGGAATCTCGTCAGATTTTGCACACCAAGTGTCAGTGCAAAGCAAAATGACTCATTTGGGGTCAAATCCTCATTTCAGTTGCTTGCCATAGAATTGCTAAACCAGTCTGACTGAGCAGAAGTTCACAATATCCTCCCTGCAAACAGAAGCTCAGGTGGGAAGAAAACTGATGTTGTCTGTGGGTTCAGCCCCGCTGTTGTGCCCCACCACAATACCTGGTGAAAAGGAGGCAGCTCCAGCTATGGTAGCAGCTCCAGGAGCAGAAAATTGTGGGGGAAGCGGGCTGTACCTCACCCTGCTGGTGCATGGAGAGGCTGCAGAAAGCATCGTCCTCTTCAGGACTTCATTCCCATTTCACTGACGGAGTTGAGGACATCTTTTCTTCATTTGCAGAGTTCATTCCCAGTGACAGTACCACTTGTAAGATATTTACAAAAAAAGAAATCCACTGTTTTTCTAATGAAATTTTAGAGCCTTCCTGGAATGAAGGCAAGCACAGATTTTCTACAGTCATGGGTTTCTGATGCCAATAAAAATTTGTCTAGATACAGGCAGGCTGTAAAGCACAATTTTGAGCTCCTACCAGCCTCGTGGAGGCACCATCCCAGGGACTTAGGTGGGCAGCTGCTCACTGCCCCTGCTGTGGGACTGGCACCGGGGCCGGGGCTGCTCAGCAGCACTCCGGCACAAGCAGGAGGAGGGAAAGGGATCCCGCTCCAGGAAGCCATCTTTGCCCAGGGGCTATTGTGGCATGGTCAGGTGAGGTCCTGGGCTGCAGGCTACACAGTTCCCTTGGTGGTGTTACCATCACGGCAGGGAACCGGCCTCTGGTGGGTGAGTTCTGCTCCGCTGACGCAGCGACTGCCGAATGCGAGAGCTAAATCCCCAAATAAAGCCCCTGTGGGGCGGCTGTTGTCTGCAGTCCCAGCGCTGCAGCCCTGCAGTTTTACAGGGCTCAGCAGGCTGGGAACATTTCCCTGAGTGTATTAAGAGAGAAAATGGAGAAATATCAAGCCAGGATATTTTCTGCTATAAATAGGTCCACCTCATTTGAATTTTTGCCTGATTGTGCCTGCAGAAGAAGTTGCCCCCCTGGCTGGGCAGCAGCCCTGAGCAGCACAGCTGGTGACCCAGAGAGACTCCATCAATGTGTGGAAAATACAGCAGTGTGCTCGAGCAGCAAGCCGGGTCGCTGCCCCAGGTGCTGCCCGGTGCAGCAGCCCCTATGAGATGGCAGTAGTGCAGCCACGAGCGCTGGCAGACAGGCTGGCGTCAATCAGGGGGTGGGCAGCTCCCGGCTGCTTGCTCTGCCGGAGATTTCCACCCCCGCAGCAGCGCTGGTGGAAACGCGTGCCCATGCTTCAGCCACGTGCATGCAGGCTCTGCCGTCTTTTGCCTCACCGTCAGCAGCACCAGGATCCCGAATTGTAGCCGGGGGGAGTGAGCAAATACATGGGGATGGGTCTCGACCTCAGGTGCTTGCTCAGTGTAAATGCCACTCTGAGCCTTAATGCCAGGGTTGGATGCTGCTGGTGTTAGCACCTGCAGCAGATCCTGCCCCATTGTGGGGCACAGCTGGGGTCCCCTGCATAGCCCCCACATCTGCATCTTCCTTTGCCTGCACACCCTGCAGCCCGGGCACCAGGGCGATGGGCACCAAAGGGCTGCTACAGCTCAGCCCCTTCTCCTGCACCCAGCCACATGTCTGCAAAACACTCCTGCTTCTCTTTAGGTACCTTTGTGCAAGAGGAGGAGGAATAAGGCAGGCAGATAACACTGGGAAATGTATTAATTAGGCCTGAGGTTAGTGGCGGCATGCTGGCTTCCATCATTTAGCAATTTGAGCCTTGGTGGTTTTTATAGCTTGTTTTAGTGCAATTTAATAAGGGGAAAGGAGAGGCAGCAGCGAGTGGCCAAGGGCCACCTGCTCCAGCCCGCTCCAGCAGCACACAGCAGCAGGAGCTGCGGCAGCGCACGCATGGGCTGCGGCAGCGCTCTCCCACGCAGCTGGGTTAGCGACAGGGCAGCAGCCAGGAGTGCTGTCTTATGGATTAGCCAGGAAAGCAGCAAGCTCCCCAATTCGCTGTGCTCATCACAAAGGGCAGGGCGCTGCTCTCGCAGCAAACTGCCCTGCAGTTTCTCTGTGCTCCCACTCTTTGTCACCTTTACTGATGTGTGTTCTGCAGCAAGTCGTGCAGCATCTTATATTCCCAACTAGATCTTTTCTGCATGCAAACCCTTTCCTCTCCTCAAACTCCCATCCCCTCGTGCAGGCTGCCAAGTCACAGCTCCTATAAAGACTTTTCTGGAAGCTCCTCCAGTACCATTAAATCCCTTCTGAACGCATCAAAGCTTAAATCAACAAGTGCAACTCATTTCCCCAGGTCAGAGATATCTTTCAGTTATATTATAAGCCAGTGAAAAGAAACTGGAGGAAACTGGACCTGGGTGGGCAGCCCCTGCCAAGGAGCCAGCACTGCCCAAGTACTCAGCCTCTTGTTTCAGCGCTGTTGTCAGCACGGCCAAAGATGTTAGGCTTCCCCAGGCCGCCTGCATGTAGGAACACATTGGCTTGGCATGCCTCAGGCCAGAGGACCCACAGAGCAGTCAGTGAGGGCTCTGCCGTCTCGGCTTTGTCACGAGACGTCGGCGCAGTGACTGGAGTCTGATTCACACTGACGCCGAGTTCCTCGTCTTTGACAGAGCCCACGCGATCAGAGCCCACGTCTGTCAGTGTTCCTGGACCGAGCGATTGATTTCAGCTCAGTTTCCCATGGTAACATTCTTCCTAATCACAGCCTGCTTGTGTTGTCCCTCATAGCTTTTGTATCCTGTGCTGGGAGGGACCCGTAAGGATCAGAGTCCAATCCTGGCTGCACACAGGAGCACCCAAAACTCAAACCAAATCCAGAGCTGGGCTTCCTCGGCTCCAAGTGCTCACACAGGAACTTGCTGTTTCAACAGAGCACAAAGTTGTTAACAATTCCATATCAGATTGGGACTCTGTATGAGGGTGCCTCACAGAACAGCCTCTGCAGAAATTCCTGGTTGAAAAAGTGGGAATCTGCAAAAGCTGGCTGCTAAGCATTGGAGAATGAATACTGGCAGCAAAATGCATTGTAAATTGGGAAAAAACGCATATGCAAGTATCACTCCTTTCTCTGATCAGCAAGGCTCAAACTTTTACTCAAAATCCAATGCAGTTGACTCCAGTGAGTGTTTTAACTGGGTAAAGCTGCTGGGCCCCCCCTCCGAACACAGGCCAGGAAGGAAGGTGGCAGGCACGAGCGCAGTCATGCATCTGTCCTCATGCATTAACTAGCGTGCGTGGCAGCCAAAAAAAAAAGGTGGTCACAGGGAAAAGGTTGGGTTTTGGTAAGAAACCAGCGTGACAGAATGCTGCCTGCATCAGAACTCCTGGTACAGGGCAGCACTGCACCCTCCAATGCCATCTTACAGTTTCCTTCCCTCCTCTTCCTTCAGTGACTCCTCCTGTGCTGCCGCTTCTCCCACCCACGGCACAGCCGCGTGTACCTGCTCCGACCGTGCTCACGTGTGAGAGGATTAAACCATCCATTGAACCAGATCCAAGGGACAGCACTGGGCACCAGAACCTCAGCATATTACCCAAATCAGCCGCTTTGTGCTTCGGAAGTCATTTTTCCTGCATAGCAGATGGGAATGAGCATTGCCTCCCACTGTCCCCCATCGCTTGTCCTCCCGGTGTGAGCAGGCAGGTGGAGGGCACACACTGTGCTGCTCACTGATGAGGAACAAATGTGCGAGGTGCACCTCTTCTGTCTGGCGAGCTGTCCTCCCCAGGGAGCATGGCCAGCAGGCCACGTGTGCAGGCAGCTCTCAGGGGGAAGGAATGGGTGCAGAAGTTGCGGGCACTGAGGTGGGATGCAGCACTGCAGCATGCTCCCTACCTCCAAGGAGGCCAGCAGAGGGAGAAAGGCTTTTGGCTGGGGCTGAGGCTCAGCAGGAGACAAGCCCATGTTATCACTGAACCCACCCAGCGAGGAAGATCTGTTCAGAGCATCCTCATGAACTCTGCCACAGATAACAGGCTGGGACTCAGACACAGTACATGTTTTATTATTTAAAAAAATGCATAAAAACTATGACATGCTTCCCAAAGTTAGAGTCTCTATGTACATCTGTGTTTCCCAGGCAGCGGCAGGGAGCATAGCCTTCTGCCCTCACCGCCAACATGTGCACTGCACAGGTTTCCGTTAACCTGTGTTAGGTGTTCTTCTCTCACCTACACTTACAGCGAGCCAGCTAAATGAAGAAAAACCTGTACTGCCTGGGGTGTAAGGTTGTGCAGTTTGCATCTGTGACCAAGAAACTGTACTGGGCTTCTGGAGACAGCTGTAGGGCAGCATTAGGTGATAGAAAACCTCACAGAAAGGACCCACGCCCAAGCCCCAGACAGAAATTTCCCTTCCCTAGGAAGCGCTCTCAGCAAGGGATGAAATTGGACCCAAATTTTGTAGTTAGCCCCTTACCTTGCAACAACCAAGAACTGGGTGCTGAATGATGGAGTGTCCTGATACCGAGCCTAACTTGGCTCACTGGTCCCACCTTTGCCAACTTGGCAAGCAACGACACCGGTGGTATTTGTGTCTGAGGAAGAGCAACGTGGAACCCTAAGTCTTGTGATACTGCCGAGCTTCCAGCGCATTGGAAATAAAACAAATGAAGATCTAGCAAATATCCAGGATAACTAGAGTAAGATGTACCTGCACTTCCTTGCTGGGAACCACTGCACAGAACAAATGCTGATTTTACATTAAAATATTAAATTATTAAAAACCACAAAAGCGCTTGCAGTTACAGTGAGTCAGACATGCTGATTGGAAAACAAAACCCAAAGAGCAAAACCATTAATTTTGCCCTGTGTGGAAGGCTGCAGTGATACGGGTCTATGATCTCATGTGGCTTTTACAGAGTGCCAGAAGACCTCCTCAATAGGACGGCCAGTGGTTCTCAAGCTTTTTTGTGATAAGGACTCTCTCTTCAGAAAGAGATCTCCCTGTTGATCCCTTCCCCCCAACACACACACACACCTTTCCCAAACAGATTTCATACCTTCACACAGCAGCTACAGCACTGGGTTATTTGAAAAAGTCACAGGATGGTTAAAAAGAGAAAGATTAAAGGAATCCTACTTTAAAGCAAATGCTGAATCCCGCTCCTGCTGAAACTGGTGTGAGTCTGCCATTCTCTATCTAAGCAGTCTCCTTCCTCTCCTGGAGGGCAGCACTTCGCATTAATTAGCACTGCCTCCCCATACTGCTGGCAAGTCCTCTCTGCACAGTTTCCTCTCAATCCCTTTGAAGTTCGATTCTGTCCTCGCTCGTGCCAGTTGCTCTCCCTCCCTTCCCATTCGAAGGCCAGCTGCAAGTCTGGTCAGGCCCGAATTGGCACCAAACAAGAAAAAGAACAAAAGAGGTCTGTGGAGTAAAGAGGGATGCTGGATTTTCATTTTTTTCTAATTTCATTGCTCACTGCAAATCTGAGTATCTTAAAAGAGCCCTGGGCTGACGGAGCAGTGAGCATCACTGCAGGAAACGTGCCAGATGTTTGAATCCAATGTTGGGTGAAAGCAGATCTGCAGATTGCAGTTTGAGAACCACTGAGGTAGGCAAGACATCTAGGCAGCACTGCTGAGCAAACACGAGAGGAATTTCCCCTCGTGTCCTGAATGACAGTGTAAGTACCCACTAGTGTTTTCAGAAGTACCAGTCCCGAAGTCACGCAGCCAGGATCAAAGACAACATCTACACAAGAGCGAGCGCTGCCTGAACAGGTGTGTTCAGCTCTGCTCCAGCTATCAGTGAGAAGGACCACAGCACAGACTCTGACTGCCCACCTTGGCTTTGACCTTCTTCCAGCGGGATGTGAACAGCCTTCCATCCACCCTACTGCCCCCCTCCCCCAATACAAGGGCGTGCCAGAGCTGTGGTCTGTCCAAGCTGTCCGCAGCTGCAGCCCACACAGATGGTGAAAGCTGCCAAAGCTGCCCAAGAGCTCCTGCCTGTGCTGTTCAAAGCCATTCCAGATCCAGCATCGGAGCCCCAGGCGACACGACACCACGGCTGCACACATCCCGTCCCGGGGAAGCAGAGTGTCACTGCTATGTACAGGCTAACAACTTTTCTCTCCTTCTGTCTCCAGCTCATACAGAAGGCTTTTGTCCTCCCCTTCCTGCCCATCTGGATGCCTTTCATCCTCGGCATCGTCTCCAAGGCACAAGGGGCTCATGATGTAGCGATAGTCACTTGTGACAGCAGCAGCTGCCCCAGCAATGGTCTCATCACCGTCCATGTTTCCAAAGGAGGCGTGCAGGGCAGGGTCACCAGCAGACGACTCTTTGTCCTTCCCAATGTTGACATAGAGAGGGTCTTGGCTGGAAGAGAGCGTGGACATCCTCCCCCGAATCATTTCCAGCTGGGACCGGAGCACTCCAAAGCTTGGGCGTAGCTTGGGCTCGGGATGCCAACATCTGCACATGAGATCGTAGCTGCAACACAGGAGAAGAGAAAAGCATTGAGACACCGTGCAGCCACCCCCGCACATCCCAGCAGCGGCTCTGCGCAGTGCGGCTCTGCAGAGGTGAGCAGAGCCAACTCCTCACCTGCTGCTGGAGGGCTCCATCCTACCTCTGCAACACCGGAGCTAGTGCAGTCCTGCACCACTCCAAAGGTGCCTTGGAGAAGTACTGCTGCCTTCAGGCCTCCAAACTCCCTGACCTAGGACATGGGTGAGCAGGTTCTGACCTCTGCCAGGGCAGTGGCTTCACTGAGCAGAGAAAGTTGAGGAGGGCAAGATTTCTAGCTTTGGTGTGTGTGTATTTGCACAGAATTTGCAGAACTTTTTTTTTTTTTTTAAATAATTACATTGGGTATCTCCCTGGTGATTACAAACATTTAGAGGGGCATTTATTTTTGCAGTCACAATTAACAAACACAGAGACTTTTCCAAAACACACTGGTTTTGGCCCTGCATAGCTGACGGCACATGGGCAGATTTTATGGGTTTAAAATCCTTGTTCCTCCCTATTTTCAAAAGCGTTAATCAAAATAATTAGAGAGTACCAAAAAAACCCCAAAACCCTGAACTTCAAGACCTGCCTGGTGCTGCTGCTGGCCGCAGGCCCTGTCCTGCTATGCAGGCGGTGTTCATCCTGCAGTCAAACGCCAGCTGAAAGCGCCGGCTGCCCGAGGGCTGGTGCAAGGAGATGTCAGCGGCGCCAGCGCCCACACAGGGACAAGGGGTGATGGGCTGTGCCCCTCGGCTCTTGCCAGCATGGCTGGAGCATGGTCAGAGCCATCATCCTCCTCCCTGCACATACACTGAAGCAGCAGCTGCACTCCTGTTTCTTTGTCATCACCTGTTCTGGGGGAGCATGGACAAAGCACGGTGCTGGCACTGGAAAACACTGCGGACATACCACCTCAGTTAAACTTGTAAGTGGAAAAAGTCTGATAAGGCCTTCACTGGGAAATGAAGCATTTCATGATGGCTTTTCCTTTGCATCCCTCCCCTGCTATCAGCTCATGAGCCTCCTGGATTTCACACTAGTTTTATATTATATTATATTTATAGTTTTATTCAATGCCTCAGTTATCTGAATTCTGAATTATGCCCCTTGCAAGTGGCTGAAATAACTGCAAATGCTCCATATAAAACAGAAACTTCCTATTCTGCAGCACTAAATTAAATACATTCTTTTGGCATGCCCTGTGAACAGCACAAATTCATTTGTAAGATAAGGAAAGAACTCCCAGCTGCACTGCACCAGCCTGGCAGCCCATCTGCAGCAGGGCCCTGCCTCAGCCTGCAGCCACCAGCAGAAGCCCAGGGAAAGCACACAAGCTGAGGCTGGGCATGTAGGGAGGTGTTTCCAGCATATTCCCTTGGGTCTCAATCAAAAGAGGCTCAAGGACCTCTCAAAATGAGGTTGTACCTTTTTAGTAGTTTTCCATGCATTTCTCTTCAATGCCTAGCTGCTCACTGAATCTCTCCTCTATTTTTGGCCTCTGTAACATCCTGTAAGTTCCACAATTGAGAACCAAAGCTACTCACAGCCGTCAAGATGCAGATAGACAATGAATTTAAGCAGAGGCAAAACAATGTTTTCATTTAAGCTTGGGAACAGTCAAAATGAACTGCTGAGAAGACAGAAATGCACAGCTTTAGTAACAAGATTATTCCCTTACATGGAAAAAAAAAAAAAGCTGAAGAAAAGGAAAGCACAGGAAATATTCCACCATCACAGCAGGAAGGAAAGGGGAAGAAAGGGGACTTCTTGTTCCCCTCACACATGAGGTGCAGCTTGAAAAGGCCACTGAAGCCAGTGTTTGTAGATCTGCCACAGGACTAAGGCAGGAGCATGGGCTGCAACATGCCAGCAGGCTACCTGAGTGCTTCCCACAAGTCTGGAAAAGCCTGAAACCAATATCCACAAGACTGTCCTGGTTTTGTTTCCCCCTGCAATTTAAGGTGGGACACCGATCTACAGAACCACAAACCTTCCTGTCGCCCATGTCTCTGTCATCCTACTATTTCTATGCAAGTAGTAGATCCACTTTTGATAACTGGACCTAGGTCTAAAAGGCTCACACAGTTCACTGCCTCTGCAATCTAGTTTCCTCATAGTCTTGCTAGACTGTTCTTCTATTTAGCCTCCAGGATGTACCATGAAACTCACCTTTTGTCTTAGATGCTGGCCTGAGAAGGTAGGGAGCAGTGAGCTTCTGGAAACACAGTTATAGTTTCCACAAAGCCAATCGCTTCTAGTGCTGATATTGTTCAACCTCTTGAGCCAAGCTAGCTGCTTGCAGAGCTACCACGGGTTCCAGGGAGCTCTGCCAGCAGAGAGAATTTGATAGCTAACCCAGAGACTTTCTAGTGAATGCCTCTGTGTGCTGAAAAGTGGATGGATTCAGGTCACAGTCTCAGCCAGCTGCACCCATTTCCTCTCAGAAGCCAAACTTCTCAAGGAACCAGGGGTCAGCAGGGAGAGGAAGTACTCACACGTCTTCCAGGCACTCCGGTGGCTGCTTCAGCCTATTCCCACTGATGAGGTAGTTGTAGATTTCTGCATTCTCAATGCCAGCATAAGGGGTTTGCCCTCGGGTCACGATCTCCCACATGGTCACCCCGAACGCCCACTGAAAGGGAACACCACAGATAAATGATGAACAGAGTTCCCTGCTCGCTGGGGTCATGTCACATGGCCAGCAGTGATGCAAGGGCTCACCCAACTCTAGCTAGAAAACAAAATAAATGACCCAGCAGATGCTGTTGATGCAGATATATCTTGCGACCGGTCCTGTCCAGCAGTGGAGCAGAAGGCTTTTGGAGCTATCGCTGTCTCCCACCTGCAAACTGCCCCAAGCACCTCCTGCTCATGGTTCTTTAAGAGATGTAGTATCAGTGTGGTCCCCAGCTCCATAAAGATTTAGGTTTGGGGCTGACAAATCAATTGTTTAATTCATTGAGCCAGATCATGGGTTACTGCAAATGTAGAGGCACAAATGAAAGCAGAGTTTAGCTACTAAGCAGGGCAATGACCATACTGCTTATGGCTCACATTCATTTGTGCTGTACTCTATACTGCCGTATTTCTACCTCTAAATTGAAACTGCAAGGTTTGTTAGGTGAAAAAAAAAAAGAAAAAAAGTCATCTTCAAACGCAAAACCCTTCCCATGTCTGCTGTAAACTGGCTGAACTGTGATCAGCAATCACTGAACGGTGTCTGCAGTGGTTATAGCAATCACCAGGCAATACAGCAGCCAAGCTACAAGGCACTCGTGGTGTTCCTTCAGAGGGAAAAAACCAACAACCACCCTATCTTGCCCCATCCTCAAACAGAAACAAAACAAAAAACCCACCAAAAATACCCCACACCACAGGGAAAGGGAGCAAAAATCTCAGATGAGCAGGAGAAATTAGGGGGAAAAATGTCTAAGCAATGATGTATTCACTCTATGAAGTTCCACCAATGCCTTCTGTAAGATGCAGCATCTTTGCTGCACATGTACACGAATGTGTGTAATTGAAATTAGGTCACCTTCAGACTGTAATGCCAAAAAGCAAGGAAAAAGGGTAAATGACTGTCCAAAGAGAAGAGAATGAGGAGGTTAAGGGGAGAAGTAAAAGAGAGGACAGGAATAAGAACTGAAGAATGAGGAAGGACCAGAGGACAAAAGAAAAAGGAGAAAAGGATCTCTCTCTTCTCCCATAAATCACTCAGATTTTTAGTCTCGAGTTCTGAGAGCACCCAAGGCAGAGATGGCACTATCCCTCAAGCACAAGCTACCAGGCAAACTCCATTTCCCACCACCAGCGCCTTTTCCCATCCTGCATGATTACAGAAGGATTCCTCCACTTCTGCAGAACTATAAGCGGTCCCCAAATGCACCAGAGCAAAACTTACCACATCACTGTGTGTTGTGTACAGATTATCCGCCAGACTTTCCAGAGCAAGCCACTTCACTGGCAGCTTGGAAGCACAGCCCTGACGGTAGTAGTCTCCACTGTAGATCTTCTTAGAAAGCCCGAAGTCTGCAACACTCACATTCATGTTCTCATCCAACCTATGGGAAAGTTTTAATGACTAAGAAAAGCATTTATTGGCCACCTCAGGCAAGAGAAGAGGTACTCCAGCACCACATGGCCAGGGAACTGAGGTATGTAGTCATTGAGTATTACTCAGAAGGATGACTTCATCTACTTGACAGCTGATGTGAAGTAATTTAGTGGCCTTGAGACTAACAGAGATAATTAGGGATAAGGAAATAAACAAATGGGCATGCTCAGATGGCCTACACTGTCATCCACAGCGAACTCAGTCACTTTCTGTAGGTTCAAGGATCAACAGAGGACACTGCATTGCTCACTGCTATCACCAAGGCCTGTGCCCTGTGTAAGCAATCAAAAAACACAGGGTGCTTGCCTAGATGCATATTTCAACTGCCTAAACGACATCCACAAGCCACTCTCTTCAGGCCAGGTGAATGGTCTGAATTGCTCTGTCATACCTTTAAACCTAGACGCTGTAGTAGGTAGCACAAGTAAAGCCCATAAAGACGTCATGCATCCAAGTTTCATAAGGGACTCCCCCTGCTTTCCCCAGAAGATGTGATGAAATAGGCATTCAGCTTCCTCTGAAGGAAGCTTGAATTTTTTCCAAAATATTTTAAAGCAAGAAAAGAGTAGGGGTTTCTCAGAAGTGTCAGAGCAGGCTAATTCATCATTTTTCACTATGACTCTCAGCCTCCTGTCTGTACATCTGGACAATTAAATGCCTTTGGAAATCTGTGCCTCACTGCAGATTTCACTGGTTGTTGTCGTTTTGTTCAGAGGCAGTGTTCTGCCTGCCAGAATGGGTTGTTCCTTTCCATTCTCAGGGAAGAAGCAGAGAGGAAAGAACAATAAAGGACTTATCTTTCCTTCAAAGCAGGCAAGGCAGTCTGGGGACATGAAAAGCAATGTGGGATCATGCAGAGTGTTCACCACGCAATTATTTTTGAAGGTATTCTCCACCTTAGCCATTCTTCACCCGCTTTCCTGGAAATTCTACATTTCCTCTATTGTGACAATCAAGTCTTCAAAATAGCTACAAGGAATAGAGATTTCAGGCTGTATCTAAAGTTTCTTTCTCCTAACAGACAAACCCCTTCTCTTCTGTTGGTTACATTATGAAGTGCAACAAACAGCCCGTGCTGACCCACAGCATTGTAATCGAACCTATGGAAAATATATGCATGTCCAAACCAGTGATGGAATGGTTCCTTTTAAATAGGGTCAATCTGGAAGCTCAGCTGAAGGCTAACGGTTGCCCCCCACAGCAACATCACCACCACACATATGTACAGCCATGGCCAAGGCTCTCCCGTGCCTGTTGTCACATAGATGCAAGGGCCAGCATCCTCAGAGAGGATCCCTCCCTCCATCTGTTGTGTGAAAGGCTTCTTATCCCTCTCTCATCCACTCAGGTCTTTCGTTTCTCTAAAAGCTCATGATTTACTTACATGCAATTTCGGGCTGCAAGGTCCCTGTGTATGAAATTTTTTGAGCTCAAGTATTCCATCCCGCTGGCAATGTCAATCATGAACTTGAGGAGTGTCTGGACAGGCAAGTTCTGAAAGAAATAACTGAGTTATTTCAGCTTCCAACCACTTATGGCAAGACTGCAACATTTACTACTAGCTTACTGAGCGGGGACAGGAGGATCTAAGGTAAGCAGGAGCTGGTCCCCAGTGTGCATGGGATTAAATATTTCCACATCTTATCCCAACCACAGCTTCCTCAGTGTCAAAATCTGAGCATCTGCCAACAACTTTGGGAGACTGTATCCAAACTGATCTGAGGATGTTCTCCGAAAAACCACGCCCTCCCTAAAAGTATTCTAGAATAGGAAAGACTTACAAAAGGATTTTCCCCAATCCGTGACATCAGCAGAAAAGCATGAAGGTCTCCATGCTTCATGAAGGGCAGGATCACCATGGGTATTGGCAGACGGCCCTTGGGACGGCTCCGTAGACTGACTCCTGGTGAATGCACACACAGCAAAGGTGTTTTAGCAAACAGATCAGACACAAGGGGAATCTTACAGGCTGCTGAGCCTTTCTCTTACAAAACTGCAGCAAAAAAATGTGCATTTTTGGTGGGTAGGTTCTAAACGCCTTTGTATGCTCCTGTAGTATTTGCAAGAACCAGAGAAATGGCTTAAATAAGAGATGTTTATTACAGGTCTATGAGGGCTGCACATATTTGTTTTGAGCATTTCCACCTACTCCAACCCTTCCAAGCCCGGGAAGGAGCAAGTGCTTGCTCCCTGCAGCAGGACAGAGGCGGCTGCACCAACACTGCTTTTGGAGAGCAGTGTGGGTGGGCAGGTGAGGCTGGGGGGGACGGCGCAGGAGGGAGCAGCGCTGCTGGCTTACCGATCAGCTTTGTGACATGTGGGTGGTCAAACTCCTTCATACACGCAGCCTCTCGCAGGAACTCCTCAATGTCAGTCGAGGTGAAGATGTCCGCTGGGAAAAAAGAGTCACTGTAAGTTTTCCTCCTTGGTGGGTGGCTCCAAGGGACATTACAGATAATGATCCTCAGAAGCTTGTTCTTTGTGGAGGTTTTGCACATCCTCTCAGACCTACAGCTAGATGAGCCAGTTTACAACAAGGCAGAGCCTGACACTTTGGCCTGGGATGGGCAGCAGTAAGCATGCATCAGGGACATCTGGTAAATTGCTTCTTGGCACAGGAAGACCTGCCAATTAGCAGCTCTTTTCTCAGCAACCACTTTCCTTGGAAGCCACAGAAATCACATGTGGATTAAAGACGTGAGAATAAATTAGCTAAAAGGACCTAAACTACAGTCTCAGGGAGAGGAGATGGCAGACAGAATTAAAGAAAATGCTAAGATTGAGGAAATGGCCTGGAGATCCTGGCCAGTGTGGCAGAGCCCCAACTCATCTCCTGTGAGGATGGCACAAAAGATCCACTCTTCTACACTTCTTAGCACAACTGAGTCTCCTCATGTGCTAGAGCTCAGATTTTTTAAATAACCACAGTACTGGAGAGCTTGGACCAAATTGAGCAGTGACATACATCAGCATAAATCTGGAGTAAACTTTCTCACTGTTATTACTCCAGATTTATAGAAGTATAACGATATAATCAAGAATTAGCCCAGCAGACTACTTCCCCCATTGGTGCTGCTGAACTCAGTGGGAGTCCTCAAGTTCTGCTGCAAGATCAGACTCAGACCTGTACAGAACATTCACTTCCTTTGCTTTAGAGAAGTAATTTAACATGATTCAGAAGACAGAAGTAGATGTTTTCCTTTCTACAGCCAATGCAGAAGGGAAGGTGCCTCTGGAGGGTGATACAGAGTTCCCAGGTCAGATGCCTGAAGGCAGACAGTTTGTCTGTCCACAAAACTGTCTGCAGACTGATTAGAATTACTGTTGAAACTGGGGAAAATGATTTAAGTTACACTCCTGTGGTATTAGGGTATTTAGCAGAAACTGGCATTTTGTGGGAACCAATTTTAACTTCAAAGGTAAGCAAGTGTGAAATAACATAGGTTAACGCATGTATACATATATATGCACATACTTGCTCTCACTTGCACCTATTAATTGCTTTTCATGTCACACGTTTCTACCTGATGAATGTTAGCTGCCCTCGTTATGCACACTCCTCAAGTGACTAATTGGAAGGGAGTCAGACTGCTTTGGCACCCACTGCTGACTGCTTCATTAGTGCAAAGCAGACCTGCTGCGCTGCCTCTGCCAGGTGAGGCAGTGTTGTGCTGAACCAAGCAACTGAACAAGATCCTCTGCTCACAAAAGCTGTAGCTATGATGTGCTTTTGGTTGCAGTCACCATGTGCTAGATGCTGTACAACCAACTAAGGCAGTGTAAGTCCTTCCTTGAAGAGCTTCCACTACAAAAAGACTTAATGGAAAGGGGTGGGAGAGAACACAGGTAGAAGGGCTAAGTGCAAAGCTCAGAGAGGAGAAAGGAAGAATGTCAGTAGACATCTGCTAGAGAACAGGACAGACACCATTTAATCTTTCCAAGCTCTCTTCTCTTAAGCACCTCAGGTAGTCCTGCTCCCACTTACCCTTCAGCATCTTCACTGCCACTTTCTGGAAAGAGCCATCATCTAGCTTCAGTAGTGCCTCTCGAACCGACCCAAATTCCCCTGTGAAATGACCAGAGCAGGCAGTGAGGGAACAGTTGATTCACAGCAGGGTCACACCAAGGGTCGCTGACAAGGAAGCTGAATAAGCATAAGAAATGCAGCTACCAGCTTCATTTTTCATTCTGCAGCTCCCATCAGCAGTTTTCAGCATACTTTTGTGCCTAGAAGAGGTCACTGTGCTGGCAGTCAAGAAAGCAAAGGAAAACAAAAGAGAAAGACAGCAATCCTCTGCCAGGTGGGCAATGCAGTCACAGTACGTGCTGGGATCCCAGGCAGACATTTCTGGGGAAATCGCATCACAAGGAATGCAGCTAAGTGAAACTCTGGTGCCAGAAGGGGCTGTTAGCTGGAGCGGCAAGTGGACGGGCTGGCTGAGGAAGCTCCCAGTGCTGACCATTCCTGGAAGTGGCAGCTGTCAGAGCTGACAGTCCAGTAATGGTGTCAGGACTCAATCATTTAAGACACAATCAGGACTTATCTCTCAAAATTCAGGGAATGATTCCATGAATTTCTGTGCTGGCCAGACAAAATAGACAACACCTTCTTGTGTGTGTGACACATCAATTCATGTGAGGAAGTTTACCCTTGTGTGTTCTCTAAGGGAGACGAGAGGAAATGCAATTGCTCAAACCCTCTTCAAGTTATTTTAGCCTGAAGTGGCTTTATACCACAGCATAGCAGCCTCTTTGCATTAGTTCTGGCTCTAGATTTGCTCTCTCTAACTTTGTAACTGATTACCCCATCCAAAATATGTTACTGTGAGGGTCTCCAGTACTGAAGGAGGTAGAACATGGCACTCATGACACATACCCCCCAAAAAACCTTTCCACTAGCTTTTCACTGTGTTCTTCACTGCTGTATGGCATGTGCTTATTTCACAATAATCACAAGCAGTGGATCAGACCACAGAAAAGGAAGGATCAGAGCAATTTTTTATTGCTTCTGTATTTCCGAGCTGTTTCTCAGCAGAACACGAGATAACACAGACATGCCCTCTTTCTAACCTGTATGCTGAGCATGAGGTTGGGTGAGCAGGGCTGACGACGCAGACCAGACCCTGCCAGCTAGCATTCCCCCACCAGGGGCCCCACTGCAGCCAATTTCCACTTTGTTGCCTGTTGAGGGGACAGCCCAGAAGGGTTTGAAGTGAGATCCCAGAAACTAGCCAAGAGCTGACACTGTTGAATTGCTTAGCATTGTTCAGCTCTCTGGCCTTCTGCAGGAAGGTCATCTTCCTGCTCTGAAAGAGCCTTCAGAAACACATTTGTTCTGAAAGGGATGGAGCAGAATAAAGCTCCCGGTGGGACAGGGTCAAGAGAATGCAATAAAATTAGTCTTGCAAAAAAAAAAGAAGCCAAACACTCAGTTCCCTTTTGCTCATGACCCGACTTAACATCCTCTCTTAGTTATTTGCTTTACTGCCACATGCTTTCACTTATTCCTAGAGATTGCCTTCAGCTTGAGAAGTAGGAAAGGATGATTAAACAGATAGGACACTAGCCTGCAATTTGGGAAATCTAAATTTGAAATCCTCTTTTGCAGAGAGTTTCTGGGCCAATCTTTTAGCTAAAGTTAGGTGAGAAGCATCCCAACTTTACTTTGCCCATTCTTCCTGACCTGAAAAGTGCAGAGCCATGGTAGGAGCACCTGTGTGGGAGACCCAGCTGGAGATCCGCAGTAAGAAGAGCTCCAAAAGTCCTGAATATGGACAAATGCCAGCAAAATTCAGTACCTGTTCCAAATGAACCTCTTTAAGAGCCCAAACTAGTATCTGGAGCCAAACTACTTGACATGTCGGGAATATCTGAAATTGAATCAATGTCTGTTTTGAGGCATTGGAGTGTCTGTAGCAGCTCATCTGTCTCTGTATTGTCCCAGCATATTTGAATGTGTAAAGGGAAGGAATTCAATAGCACCACTTTGTAAGGAGAAGGAGCAGGAGACATTTAAGTGAATACTCCTTTGTTTGAACCTCTGAAAAAAAATTCATATCCCAGTATGGATCAACAGTACTTTGGAAAGCTGAACATACACTGCAGTTCGTGACTCTGTAGAGCCATATTATAGGTATGGCTTAGCCGATGTCCCTTCAGTTATGCTAAACCTTTGAAATGTTTTACCTCAGTGGAAAATGAAGTGCCATTTAAATGCCATCTACAAGCAGGAGGACAGAAATTGCTTCTCTCTACTCAGCAGTAAAGGTAACAAAGGTGGACTTTCAATACAAAGTCTTGGTTGGGTTTTGGTTCTTACCCTTGCCTAACATTCGTCCCAAGGTGAACTGTTGCTCCTGGATTAGGACATCTTTCAGTTTTGTCTTCAGCTCATCACTGATCCCCACACTCTCCACTGGAAAAAAACAAAGAGTCAAATCAAATGTTCTGTGACAACATCAAGAGTCACCCATTCTAATTCCATCTCCAGTCCGATTCCCGTAATGCAAGATGGAAAACCTGAAAAAGGGAGAGTTCCTTCCCACATCATCTAGTCTCACCACAGACAAGACTCTGGCCACAAGAAAATGTCTTTTTCATTATCAAAAGCACTGAAAGGGAGAGGCTGTGATAACACTGTCCTTAATCACATCAAGAACAAATGGAATACAGAACTATCGTGAATAACTGAGAAAACAGAATGACACTGAATGGACATATTTAAGTTGACAGAGCTGCACCAGTTTTCAATAGTCTGACCAGCCCTCAGAGTATTTTAAGTACACTACAGTCTGGAGATATTCAAGATCCGTCTGGACGCTGACCAGCGAGACCTGCTCTAGGGAACCTGCTTTGGCAAGGGGATTGGACTCGATGATCTCTTGAGGTCCCTTCCATCCCCTACAATTCTGTGATTCTGTGATTCTCACAGTACCTGTCTGAATGTTCATGCTTGTAGCAAACTGAGTCTAGAGTATACTACTAATATTGTTAAACCATACTCACCTTGCTATTAAATTATACTACAGTCAAAAGAATCCCTGTAGTGTGAAACGGGGGCAGGGTAGGGGTGAACTTATGCCTTCCACTAAAATACACGACTGCAACTGTAATTGGCAAGTTATAACTAATATGTAACTGATATGGTAACCGCAACTCCGGCCTTTCACTTGTGCCATCATCCACAGACCACCTAAATCTCACTGTAAATTATTTCCCTCATTTGTAATCCAAAAACATCAGTTTCAGAAAAAAGAGAGAGAGCAGTACACGCATTAACACAGTTTCTCAAGTAGAATCACTCAGGTTAATGGACTTACACGTTGCTTCAATGAGCTCTGGGCCCTCTCTGTTGAAAGACCTGGCAGCTCTGAAGTGGACAGCTGGATCCCCTCTGCCAACCACACTGCCAAAGGCATGGCTAGGAAGCAGAAAAGACACACAGAGCCATGATGACATGGGCCATTCACTGGTGAAGGGTGTGATAGACAGTATGGATGATCGTACTCAAACCACAACATTTCTTTGCAAAATAGTCAGTCAGAAAACTACATTGGAGGAAAAAGCAAAGATGTCTCTAAAGCAGTGTAAGGAGAACCTCCCTTACCCGAACCGAGTTTCCTTTCTCCTTTTTCGAAGGAGAATAAGTGCCAGGGCAACAGCTGTGACCAGAGCTGTGAGGATGCCCAACGCCACAGGAACCCAGGATGTTCCATAAGGAGGTTGTCTCTGGCCACCTGGGCAATGGAGAAAACACCAGTCAGCAAACAGAAGAATGCAAACAGTCAACAGCCCATATTGGGATATATGCAATTTTTGCTTTTAAATGAAAAAGCCATCTTGATGAGTTTGATGCACACAGCAAATCATCATTCACTGGAACTTGGTGTGAACAGCTACTCAGTCAATCTAGCTGCTTGACACAGCAAAGACAGAGCGGATACACGCAACTATCAGACCCAGTTCTTAGTTTTGAGCACCCAGCGAGCAAAAGGTGCTGCTCCAGATTATACTGCTTTACACGACATCATGATCTGGGTCACTTAAAACTGGAGTCTCAAGACAAAAAAAAATTACTTAACAAGGGGACTTTGCATACAAGTTTCACTTTGCCCTGTTGGAGGCAGCCAGGAGAGCCTTGACCAGGCTACACAGCACTGCCCGTAGGCCAGCCAGATAACATTTTGAGAGACAATAGCTCCTCATGGCAATCTGATAGAGAATATTTACATTTTCCCTCCCACAGAGATGCACCCTGTGGGCCTTTGTATTGACTGTAACTTCGCAGTGTTGTTTGTTGGTTTTCTTTGCAATGTCTCTCTACCAAAGCAAAGCAGATTTTTAAAAAGTGCCCTGCAAGTCAAGAAAGAAGTCAACCAGCATGCAGCTTACAGTTCTGGTCTAATATCTGCTTTCAGATTAGCTACATTTTTGACTACAAACCTCTCCTCTCTTCTGCAGAAGAAACGGACGTGCTACCTGGGAAGGAAGATACCGCAGCAATATGGTTATGAAGAGAAGAATATTATCTATTGTTGGCAAACAACAATTAATTAAATTTATTTTAATTAAATTAATTAATTAAATTTAATTAAATTAATTAAAACAATTAATCCAGTTCCCTGAGAGATTCCTTCTCCAAATAAAATTGCTGAGGACTAAATGCCAATTTGAATAGGTTTATTAAAATCTAGCATAGCCCTCATATCTCCAATTTGTTTAAGAACAAAGAAGTACAGGTAACAGATCCCTAAGCACTTTTCATCTTCATGCTCCCTTGTTCACCTTCAACAGTTGACTGCTTTACCAGAAGCCAAGGAAAGGCCATCTCTGATGGTGTAAGTACTCCTATTATGTTGTATGTCATAAGAGTGTAAGTAAACCTGTCCCTAAAAGAGATGTTAGGATAATGGGCTGAGATTTGGATTAACCTCTGCACAGATACATGTGAAAAGGAGTGAGACATTCCAACAGGCAGAGTCCTGGCAGGCGAAGGGCTTCTACAGCTTGTTCACTAGTTGCGTTTTCCAGCCTTATCATCCAAGTCTTCAAGGAACCATTGTTAGTTTAACAAACAGGCAGGGCTTAAGGAAACAGAGCTCTGGAGAATTCTTCTCTTAAAAAAATTATCAGAGCTTTAGCACCTATTCATCAGCATCTTATCTCCATCAGTGACTCTCATTCTCTTCCCACCCAGAGAGTTTTATAGGCTCTGGGTTTTATGATACCCTTTTTTGCTGTACCTTTTGACCTGGCCTTCAAGGCTGCTAATGAGGAGGGAGAGGGATCAGAAACAGAAGCGCAACTAAAATACAATGCAAGGTAACTCCAAACCGCTCCTCAATTCCCAAGCCAATCACTTGGGATGTTCCTGCCAAACAATCAGGAGAAACAGGGAACAACACTGATATAGAAGGTCCTCTCTGATAGCTAACAATAAGGTTTCCTTGATCCCACAGTGAGACAAGCCTCTCTCAGTCTATTTACCTACTCTCTGTCTCATCTGGTCTGGCAGAGAGTAGGGATTTAGGTCACGTTAAGGGAGGGGTTCCTCCAAAAGGAGGACAGACGAAAACAAAACAAATCGAAGTGATTCTTCTTGTTTCTAAACTGCCAGGAGTCAGGAGCCCATCCCACAGCTTATAGCAAATGTGTCAGAAATAGAGATGAATGTTGAAATTCACTGCTTCTCCTGCGCTGCCCCAGATCTTGGTTTCCCACTCTTGCCGCTGAGCTAAGCAGAATGGCTGCAGCCCAAGTAAAGACTGAGTTGCCTCTTCCTCCCCAGCTCTGCTACTCTCCTGTCTCCTGCTCTTCCCTCTTGTGACCACCATATGCCTTAAGACTGCACAAGGCAGACAGAAGACAGAATTACCAGATGAGCTTAAGTGAGTATTTAGCAGCCCTTTGACGATGAAAGAACCCTTTTTATTTCTGTAGGAGGCCTTCTATCATAGAGGTGTACAAAAAACAATCCAAGAGACCTCTCCAGCCTGCAATCATGAAAATTACAGATAGAAAAAACTGTTATCAGACCACTCAGTTCCTCTCTCTGCAATGAAAGACACAGGTTTATACTGAAGATGCTTCCAAATATATTAAAACGCTCTTTGTTCATGGTGCGCAAGATGTCTGCACAGGCAGGGTGGAGCTCCTACAAGCTTGCTGTGATGACAAATACGCCTTAAAGTTTATACAGGCTTAGTCATCCCTGCTGCCGCACTGGGAGCTGGTCAGAAACCACCCCTGGCATTTCTCACTGAAAGCAACCGGTGCCAGCTTGCTATTTTAGGAAAGGAAGCAACTTATATTTTCTACCAGGCCTGAAACAAAACTGCAGTATTTCTGCAGCTCTGCTGTTTAAGGCCTATCAACTTTTTCACAGAAGCTTTATTTCCAGGCTGTCATGCTTGTGAACAAACATACATGCTTTGAGACAGCACTTGGCCAAAGCATGTACCACTCCTGAAGCTATTTTTTTGAAGTGGTTTGTAAATAAAAACAAGCAAACATTTTGTGCTTTTAGGATTATTCCATTCCAACTCCTTGTAATACGTAAATCCTATATATTCCCTGGGGCTTCTTGCCAGTGCTGGCCATTTTCCAAGGGCTTTTCTAGTCCTTTCAGGTACCTTTCTCTCTATCTGGGTGCCACAGAAAATACCAGCAGGAGAAACACATTGGTAGAGCAGATGCCCAACCTCTTGTAGAGTCTGTTTGAGACTTCCACCCTTTCATTTTAGCCCTGTGGAGAAAGACTTGGGAATTCTGGTGAATGAAAACTTTGAGGTGAGCCAGCAGTGCACGCTTACAGCCCGGAAGGCCAATGGTATCCAAGGCTGCATCAGAAGAGGGGTGGCCAGCAGGGAGAGGGAGGGGATTGTCCCCCGCTGCTCTGCCGTCCTGAGGCCCCATCTGGAGTACTGCATCCAGGTCCAGGGCTCCCAGCACAAGAAGGATGCGGACCTGTTGGAGCAGGTCCAGAAAAGGGCCACGAAGATGCTCAGAGGGGCTGGAGCACCTCTCCTACAAAGACAGGCTGAGGGAGCTGGGCTTGTTTAGCTTGGAGAAGAGAAGGCTCCAAGAAGACTTCATTGCAGCCTTCCAATACTTGAAGGGAGCTTATAAACAGGAAGGAGACCGATTTTTTACATTGTCTTATAGTGATAAGACAAGGGGGGATGGTTTTAAACTAAAAGAGGGGAGATTTAGGTTAGATATTAAGAGGAAATTCTTTACCAGAAGGTGGTGAGGCACTGACACAGGCTGGCCAGAGAAGCTGTGGGATGCCGCATCCCTGGAGACATTCAAAGCCAAGATGGATGGGGCCCTGGGCAGTCAGGTCCAGTGGGTCCTGACTGCCTGGGAGCCCCGGTGCAGGTGCCCCAGCCACCCCTAAGCCCAGAGGGACCTACGTCCATGTAATTGACCAAAAGAGATATGTGGGCTGGGGAGAAAGAAGCAGCAAGTGGGTCAGCAGCAGAGATTACAGATTGCTGTCTTGTTCTGCTCCCAGCTCCTACCACAGGACAAAATCCATCTCCTCGTACATCGCCCTGACTTTCTCCATACCTCAACTCCTATTTCCCACTTACTGTGAAATGCAAGGGGCAAGCAAACCAGCACTGATGAGCCAACCTGCCCTTTACCACTGGGCATGTGCTCTGCACACGCATGCTCTTTGCCCCCACCACACCCTTCCACAGAGCCCAAGCTGTATGGCGCAGCTGCTGTACCATGACCTCCCCCTTCCATCGGTAGCTCAGCCTCTCCAAGGAGAGTGCTATGCTGGCTCAATGTAAACACATTCATACATATATAAGCATAGAGCCATTTTGCTTATACCAGCTCTTTACATGTTATTTAATTTCCATTCTGCTTGAAGAATGTGCTGCGGTACAAAGCCACGTGGCTCAGCCAAGCCACAACCACCAAAAGGAGAAGCGGCAGCACTGCTGACTTCTTTCCCCCGTGTGAAAGGGTGGCCGTGGACACTCACCCATGACCTCCTGGGCTTCAAGCAGGAAGATGTCACTCCATGGCCCACAGCCGGCTGAGTTCAGCACGCACACCCTGATGATCAAGTCTTTGAGAGGGTTCCATGTTGTGAGATTCGCTTTTGTGTCCTGCACAATCATCTCCCCCTGAGAGCAAACGGCAACAAGCTGTAAGCTGTCTGAAAAGGGAGCTAAAACATCTAAAATGTCACCTGTAAAACAAGCCATTACTGTGCACTTCACTGGTGCTTCACCAAGGGCTGGGAGTTGTGGCTCCTCTTCTAGTCTCAGTTTTGCCACTAACTCGGGGTGTCATCTTGGGTTTCTCTTCAAAAAAAAATCACTAACAGCTTCCCAGGGTGTAGGGAAGACAGCAAGTTCAATGATTCCCTTCTTTGAGACCCTTCTGTGAAAGTTGCCACAGAATTTTTTCTCCTGTTAACAGACACCATTCCTTTGTCTGTTTTAGACACAAATATGCACTAACACACTGCAAAGCATCTGACAATTTTAATCCAAAGGAGGAACCTGCTCTAACTTGTTGACTAAATCACAAATCGCTTCTGAATTTCATAGCCAGTTTTCACTTAGGAAGACAAGGCCAACATATTTGCAGCTATTTTGGGGACCTTCTTATACATCATTTGCAGTGCAACCATTAAGATTTGGCTCCCACGGCTGACACAATGTAAATTTAATGAGAATTCACAATACTATCATTCAGAATGTCAGCGACACTGGCCTAGTAGGAAATGGGTCATGAAAGAAAGGCAGTCAGTCTCCTCTCCCTCCAGCTGTTATTACAGGCTTGTTCATCGTTAATAGGTGCTGCCGAAACGCATATTAAGAAGCGAGGAACCATAAAAAATGCTGTGAACTTCAAACGCAGATACCTGAGGAAGGTCAACACTGAGGATCAAATGAAAGGCCTTCTACGCTGACAGGGTCCTTTCAACTCCCCACATACCGTAAATTAATCTGCAGCCTTCTTTTTGTGATTTACTATGCAACTCATCCACTTGTTAAATAGTACACCTTGCTGCTAGGATTTGAAAAGCCAGGTCCATTCACATGAGAGAGATCCTGCACTCTGAGCTGCTTTGGGGACAGAACTAGAAAGAGGCAGGGATGAACCAAATTCCCTCTCTGTTGCCCTTGTACAGGGAACAGCAGGCAACTGGTCTGTCTACACATGAGCATTCACACAAAGGAATTTTGTGTTAAGTGGGCCCAAATATTGAGGCTTTATCATCAGTTGTTGCAAATCAGAATGAATCTATTTACAGAAGAGCAATATCAGCAATACAGCCCTCTGATCTGGACAAGGGATGAGGGACCTTCCTGCCCAGAAAACACAATCTGACCATTCTCCAACTCTGTGCAATGGCTCGGCTTCCCCTGGATCTGTTACCTGAGTTACGTTATCCTGAATCCACTCCAGCCTGTATCCCAGTACGTTTTCTTTCAGCACATCTGGAGCCACACCTTCCCATTCCAAAACCAAATCAGGATCTCTTTGGATAACGTGGATATTTTGTGGGGTGCTGCTTGGAGCTGACAGCAGAAGACAGGATACAATCACTGTGCAGGAAAATCAGGCCCTATCCACACTGAAAAACACTGAAAAGACAGTTTGACCCTCTTTCCTGAGATCAGCCAGAAGAGAGAGCACAAGGAGAGAAACCAATTCTGCAAGCCACCAACCACTATGTTGGCTTCTCACGTGGAGAAGATAAGGTTGGTCAGCGTCTCTTGCTTTTCTCTGAACCCCAACGACCTCAGGGAGCAGTGGGACAAACACCCAGCATGCAGAAGCACTGTGGCTGCATCAATTTGTTTCTCATGCATCATAGCTGTTACCCACATTTGACTACGTATGAATATTTTATGTTAGGGGACCCACAGAGCAGACAAGTGATCTGACATCTCTTGCATTTAGGAACTAGCAAGGAGTTCAGTGAAGTTTATCCTCCTCTCTTTTTTCTCAGCTTCAGAACCACCTCACGAACGTGTTGCTATTTGCTTACCAAGCTCCAGGGTCTGGAAGTAAACCCTGTCTGTGAAAGGGGAGCTGCCCATCTCATTGCTGCACTGCACACGAACGCTGTAGTTGGTGGAGTGCTTCAGGCCTTGCACGCCATAGGCAAAGGGGGGCACTGGGGCGACCTCAGTGGAGACCTCCTGGCCGTCTGGAGACTCAGCAACCTGTGCCAAGCATGAAACAGAGCAGCCTGTTACGATATGCAACACAGGTCCATAGGGGCACAGATATGGTATCAGTGGTGTGGAAAGGGAGCTGTCAAACAAGAACCACGAGCAATGCCTCTATTTGATTAAGTGACATCATGCTCTTATCTTCGGCAATACAGTGATTTTCCACCAGCTGAAAATTCAGTTCCACATTTAAAAGTATTTCCTTACCTATGTTAAAAATTCTACACTCAATTATTGTTTCCCCTAAAGAAAACCAAATGTGCTTGTTGCTTGGAGTGCCAGCAGCACATCTGAGGCTTGTCTAGGTTTGGGCAATGAAAATCGTCAGATCAATTTCCCCGTTGCCTTGCATCACCCCCTACTCCACTTCTTTTTCAGAAGCTCAGAGACTTTTGGTCTTGTGGTGGTTTAGAGGCCTTGCAGACACTGGTGGCTTGGTTCAGCTACACTGTTTCAAATCAAATTGAAAATAAACTTCTTATCACTCCTGCAACCCTTCTCCTCCCCGCCTTCCTCCTCAAGATCTGAACTCCTAAGCAACAGGGATGCTAATTTCAATCTGATAGCACGGTGTGCTTTTAGAGCAGACAGCGTCAGTGCTCCCACTTGCTTCTGTGCTGACAATAGCAGAGGGCTCTGCACAGCTCCCAGGCTCAGCCCATCTTTCTTCTCCATTGCATATGAAGTAGCAAAGCTAGGAGCAAAGGCAAGCTGTACTGACAAAAGCAAAACACTTGTGTGGACTTCACATTCTCTAAGAGTATAGCAGCCTTCCTCCCTGCCCTTCTGCTCGTTCCCACACACGCTTTTGGCCCACTGATTTTTTTGGCTGATAAAAAGAATGGTTCTCAAGTTTCCTTAATAGCAAAGCATGCTGCTGTCATTATCGATGTCCTCCAAAGCAGGGCAAAAACAACCAGATCTTTGTGCAAAACCTTGTTGTGCTGCTGATGCATTTCTGCCCACCAGGCTGAAGAGCAGGGAGTCTCAAACCTGTCCCTACTACTCCCTGGAGCACAGCTTGTGTTAACAGTGTGTGAGCACGGCGACTTCCTGCCCCATCCCTGGCAGCAGTAATCTGCCCTCCACAACAGGGGGCATCTGGGGCACCCGACGGAGTGCCAGAACGCCAGGGCCAAGGCTCCCCTCCTCCCCCTGTGAGGCTCCCGGCGGAGGGACAATCGCTCCCTCACTGCGAGCCAGGAGCCTGCGCATTCTCACATGGAAATGTGGGTCAATGGCTCTCACAAAATCAGAGCCCTGCGAGAGGGAGGGAAGATGAACTGTGGCATTTCTGCTGCCAAAGCCCGCTGGAGGAAAGGCAGCTTTCTGCCGGCCGAGGACAGCTGCCAAGTTAACCTGCTCCCAGACCCAGACGCAGCAACTTCGTTCTCACAACAACAGGAAAAGTCTACAGGGCTTAGAAGAGGGTGAGAGACTGCTGAGTGGGCAGAAGCCGAGCTGCCCTGATTCAGCCTCTCTTCCCCCCGTCCTTGTCCCCTCATCCCCTGCCAAAAGTGCGCAGAGGAACTCAGACCCCGGGGTGATCAGCATTGCTGAGGCCAAGGAGCATGCAAACCAGGGAGAGCTGGCTGTTCCAACTGGAGCTGACTTGGCTTTGTAAAGCAGAGGAAGAAAGACATTTTCAGCTGCGAACAAGAACAGGAGCAGCAACAAAAAGCAGAGACCAGAGCCAGCTATATTTGAGCATTCTTTCTGCCAGGGAGCTAAATCAGGATGATGGTTTCTTTTACTTACGAAAGGGAATAAACATCCAAGCATGTAATCTCTGGTTTCCTCCCCACCTCTCCAAATAAAAGAGGTCTGCAAGGAAATTAGGCAGGCTGCATCCAGCATACCTGGTGTTTGTAATACTTCCTACTCCACATAGTTGGCAACACCTCACAGAAATTCCTCTCCAGCTCCTATTACTGCCGTAATCAGGTGGGGAAGGCAGAGGGCTCCCTGTTCACCCCCATGGATGAGCCCAGGAGAGCATGCCTAGCCGTGCTGGCACAGCTTGCTCCAGGAACCACCGCTCCCCAGGTGCTTGGCTGCTGCCTGTTTGATCTGATTGTACAGATAAGTGGGTAACGCTACAAACTACCTCCGCCTGAAGTTGGCCTCCTACCATTGCTTCCAGGAATTTAAAGACATGATCCCATTTTTCAAGGATCTTGAGTGCTTAGCACCAGCTGGAGCTCAAGGAGATCATCACCCTTGATGTTTTGTGTAGAACAGGTCTTTGACAACAGAAAGCCAATCAAGATTTAGAGGTAAGGCTTAAAATTACTGTAAAACATGCAAACATGCCTGACTTTGTCTAAAAAAGCCCAACCCGTCACCTTCCCCCACCCATGCTCACTTCTCCCGTACTATCCTACGCTCTGCAAGCTCCTCAGGGAGGGGGCTCCAGCGAGTCCCACTCCTCATGCAGGGCAGGGGACAAACCCAGAGGGGACACCCAGGCCTGCCAGTGGGACAACCCATACCTGGAGAGTGCAGGAATGGAGGGGCGCGCGGCCATCGAACCCTGGCACCCAGACCACGCTGGCGTTGCTGCTGGTCACTTGGCTCACGGTCACATTGAAGGGCGGCAGAGGCATGGCTGGAAAGGAAACAGAGAGACCTCTCAGCACGCACAGAGCTGAGGTATTCACATGGAAATGCGCAGAGCCTTGAGGCTAGAAATTATACAATGAAAGTGCTGACAGAAATGGTACAGTATCACATCTTCAGAGTGTCCCTGACTTGTGAATGAAACTATTATCTTAACATTGAACAAGCCATCCGCATCCATTCTTTACAAGTGCAGCACTCTTGCTGGATGCACGCAGGCGGCAGCTCACCTCTGACAGCAGTGCAGCGGGCGATCATAGAATCCTAGAATAGCTCATGTTGGAGGAGACCTTACGGATCGTGTCCCAGCTGCACTACCCAGCCCTCTTCCCTGCCCCCTCCATTGCAATGCACAACCCAGCCCTGCCTATGGGCCTACACTGTGAACAAATCAGGGGTTTAACATCCTCCCTTGGCTCAGTCCGGCCCCAAAGCAGCTCTGCCAGCACCGCGTGAACTGCACCCCAACTGCTCGGTGCCACGGCAGCACTGGCTCCAGGCGTCTGCCACCCACCCTGCCTGTAGCACCCGGGACAGAGCCTGGGTGGCAAACCCTGCTCCTTCAGCCTTAATAAAAAACTCCAAGGCACTCTGTTTTATAGAGGCAATTTGAGGCAAACGGAGTGCTATTATGTGGCTGATGCCACACTACAAATTAATGGCAGAACCAGGAACAGAAGTCAGGATTCCCAGACAGGCATTTAATCAGGCATTCGTGCTTCCTACCAACACACAGCAGCACTGCAGCACCGCCGCTCTGCTCGCCCTGAGCAGACACCTCCGTCACTGCAGGGGTCCCTGCCATTTCCTCCTGATACATATTCCTCACCAACTCTTTTCCAGAGCCTCTGTTTTAATTTAAACACCTCACTCCTGAAAAACTATTGGTGTCACAGACACCAGCCTCTCCCCCAACCCTACGTTCCTCTCAAAATCATACACTGCCGCACTGAGTAATTCTTTTTCTATTGCACCTCAACAGATTATACCCTCAGAAGTCCTCTTTCAAAAACCCAAAGTTCTCTGGACAAGGTTCAACCTAAAGACCAAATTTTCCACCTCTCCTGGGCTACACTCAGTGAAAAGAGGCAGCAGAAAAGTGATTGCAAACCGGGAGTCTTCTAGCTGCAGCTCCCACTCTGCCAGAGTGCTGAGAACAACCCCAGCACCACCATCCAGCATGGGGCCACCTCTCAGGAGACGCTCAGACCAAAATCTTCAGAGGGTCTGGAGGAGAGGATGGGGCAGGGAATAGAAGGTGCCACAGATTAACCCCATAAAGCCTTTGCTGTCCCGTGACTAGTTACCAGGAGAAGGGGCTGCCACCCAGATGAGAACAGTGTGTGGGGGGACAGAGCACAGGGCTGGGATGGAAGGTGGGCCATGAGCTCTCTGTGAGTTACCACAGACTTCCCTGTGTCTTGGTTTCCTTCCCTGTTTATCCTGGTGTTCAGGTTCGTATGCTCTTTGAGGAGAAAAAATGCTTGCTTGGATACCACCAAAACATTGCCCTTGAGTCTTCAGCAGACACAGTCATACCTTCTGGGTTCAGCAGTGTTATTTTCAACCCTGGACTGTGGCCTGAAGGAGGCATGGGCTGCATTAGCAGTGAGAGAAATCAGCTGCTAACACGTCCATGCTGTGAAGCCAAGGAGGTCAGCTTGCTAGCACCTAATTCTGCAACATGCAGCAGGGACAGGTGCACCTCCACATCACATTCTGAAACTTCTGGCTGTGATTTCTGTCATGCCGTGAAACACTCAATATGACCCTCAAAGTCTGCGCACGCAAAGGAGAGGAAAGGCAGCCTGAAAACAGCAGCTTAAGTGTTAAGATTACGTGAGTTAACTTCCCCCGTCTTTGCAGAGTGCCTGGAACAATGGGGCTTTGTACGCTGCCGGGGACTGAGGGCTACAATAACAGTAATTTTCTGCTTGGAGTGCACCCAGCGCATTGTGGGCACTACAGAGGACAGATAACGAACAACGGCAGCAGCAAAGAAGAAGAAATGTTAACAGTTTGAATATGTCCTAGCAAAAATATTTGCCTCTGGAAACATAGGAGAAACAAATTGTTTAATAAATTGTACAAAGACTTCAGAGTCCTCATTAGCAGATGGATCTGTGCAAGGGAGGAAGGCCCTGATCGTGCACGTACAGATAACTGCTCCCAGGAGTAACTTCATTCAAGTCCATGTGTTTACAGGATCAAGAACTAAAAGAACAGTATCTGGGCCCGTTCCTTATCCTGCAGATGCCTTTGTTGGGAAGCTTTGCTTGAATTTGGACAAAGTTTGTTCGGGATCTTCAAACTGTTGCTCTGTCAAAGAGCCTCGCTCCTTCCCTAAGCTTGTAACTACTCTTTCAGACAGATCTTTGAGGTATTTCAGTTAGAACTACGCAACTGCAGCTCTGGAGCTGGCATTTAAAACCTGTTTTTCTGTCTTCAGAAGATGTCACATCCTGGTGTAACAAACCAGTTCAGTGGTTCTGCCAAACCACTGAAACTCCCTTTCCTCAGCTCTAGGGTGTGCACGCACAGGTGTATGATGGTGTGAGTCCTTCACAAAGGGGTTGTGTGGGTTCATCACACGACGATTGATCCTGAAGCGCTTGGAGTACTTCTGGTCTTTATTCCATCATCTTCTCTATGGTTAAAAAGGTGTTAACATTAAAAAACAACAAACCTTTTTCATGCCAAACAGCATCTCCAATTATGGCGTTATGTGATTTTTAAAGCTTAATAGCTCTGTGAACTAAACTCTATCCCGGGATAAAAATATCCACAGAAGATATATTCCACAATAACTAATTCCCCTGCGTAGACAAGCCTTTAAGGCAACAACTCCAAAGGTTTTTAAATTAAGTTGTAAATCTTACTAGTGCAGCACACTGCATTCTTGGCATAGCAGCAACCACGTTTGTCCCGAAGAAAAATGCACTGTAGGAACAGCAGATCTACAGCTGGATTCTAAGCTACACTTCAACGCATACTAGCTACTACAATTGTGAGTTTGACACAGACATAAGTGGTTGCTGTTATTCAGGCTGAGCAATAAGCTATTTCTTGGAACAAATGATTTTTGTGACACGTCTCTCCTGAAACTGATAATCAAGTCATTTAATGCGCATTAAAGCACGACTGAAAATTCAAACGCAGAAGCATCCCGACTTGGGGAGCAGGGGAAGAGCTGACGGCTCCGATTATCCCTGTTTCAGTCACCTGGATGCACAGGGGACATTTGCCATCAGCTTAGGGACTCTGAATGGCAGCCGCCCAGGCACTGGTTAGGAATTATTTGTTTTGAATGAGTTTCTACAGGGCAAAGAACATAGAAGTAAAATCCATAAAAACAACGTGGATGAGTAGGCTTTAGTGGCCACTGGTGACTGCCTCCCTTGTCTGTTCTCAGCATCTAATGTGACGCCAACAGAAGCAAGCAGAAGTAATGGCCTCTTTAGCGCTAAGAAGACCCATCTATCTCCAGGCAGGAAAGGTTTCCCAGCGATGCCTTGGATGATACCCAGCTACATCTCTCACCAACAACCCGACTGCCCCCACTCCCTCCTTTTCAAGCAGAAACCGCTACCTGACATCCCCTTTCCACTCCTGCATCAGATGTGCTTTATTTCCAGCAGCCTGGGACAGGGCCCCGCACCACAAGCAGGAGCTGCCAGCAGAGCACAAAGCATCCTTCAGGCTGCTGAGAGCTGCAGCCAGCACGGCCTGGCCGGCAGCTTCGAGGCAGCCCCTCGCCCCAGGGAGCCCTTCCTCCCCTCCCCACAGGGCAAATCACCTCCCACGCCTGTCCTCTCACCTTTAATCTGAACGGTGGCGGTCCGCGATGAAGACAACCCCTTTACGTTGTGAGCTTCGCAGGAGAACACTGTGCTTTGATTAATACCTGGAGACCAGCCAAGAAAAGGAAAGAAAACACAAACAGCTACAGCATCCAGCTCCAACCTTCCGCAGCATTTCAGCTGTGTGACATCCAGCTCACGCTGTACAGGCAGTTGGAGGGCTGAGCTGGGTGCCAATCAAAGGCACGTGGATTTCAATGTAATTAACACGCTAACCACATTTTTAATGGAGAGAGCATGGCAATGTAGAAGAGCTTCCCTCGGAGCTTCGGAAAGCACTGAAAAAGAAGGATGAACCTGGCAGAACAGCAGATCACAGCACTCGGTCAGATGTCCCTTTCTCGCACGCTGCTCCCTTGGAGGAAGGATCACCCTGAACCACAGCCACCAGCGCTGCAGCCCCCAGCCTGCTGCCACCCGAGCACCGCTGCAGCTGGGACAGCCGCCAGCAGGCAGACCTCCAGCTACGTGCTGCAGGCTTCCAGCTACTGCCCACCCGCCCCTTGCCTTGAGCCCAACTTGTGAAGACATGCAAAGGAGTGAAAGCAAAGTGCTACGGCATCAGCATGGAGGCACTTTCTAGGGGTGACGGTTATGCACCCTCTCTTGTGTGAGCATCTGTCCACCCCACAGGGCCTGAACATGGCACCATACTGACATCCAGCTGCTCCAAGATGCATACGGGTATTGTTAATTAAGCATGAGTGGGATACATTTGCAAAGCTGCTTAGGTAAGTGTGACCAACCAGCATCTGTTTTCACTCTGCTTGGCCCTCAGCAGCCCTACAGGGCTCTATCTAGAAAAGGGCATGTGGTTCAGGAGGGAAAAGGTCTCTCAGAACCACATGGAGCAGCCCACACAGTGTCTGTCTTTGCCTGAGATTGACAGCATTGCACAGAAGGTGTAGTAGAGGAGGGACTGCCATAAAATGAAAGAGCAAAACATTTTAGACCCTTCCACTCACCCCAGTCAACCAGAGGAAAAGGCTGCCAGCAGGCAACAGAGCGGAGGAGCACCTGACGTGAGGCACTTCCCAAAGACAGAACCAAACACAGGAAAATGCAAAGAGCACCACAAGCCAAGATTCCCTTGCCCTCCAGCACCACTGCCAGTGCCACTTTCCAAACACAACAGTCCTTTTACCAAACTGACTGCTCTACAAACCTTTTAAAGGTTTGCTTTCTGGACAACACTTAATCATTATTTTCTCCAGGATTTGACACTTTATTTAGCTAGCAATGCATGACCAACTGTATTTTCTGACACGCGTTGGCAATTTGACCATGCAGTTTGCGTTCTCCTACACGTTCTCTATTGCAAGGAAAAGATCCACCCAAGGGATATCCCAAAGAATCCTACAGAGTTAAATTTCCAAGTAATTCAGAAGTGAGCTTCCAGGTAAGAACACTACTAATTTTGTATCCTTCCTTCTGACAACACGAAGTGCCTGCACCCGGGCGCATTACAGCTGAGCACTCTTCTGCATGACAGGGTTGGGCCTTTCAGCTCCACCACTGCCCTACAGTGTCAAAAGTTTAGTGAGGCACCATGGGATGAGCTCAGTGGAGGAAGGGAGACTTTTTTTAATCATCTTTCCCCTCTCAATTATCAGTCTTTTCAGCTTCCATTCCAACCGGCAGATTATATCAGAAGGGAACAGTTTTCATTTCCAACTTGGAACGGCATCCAGTGGCTACATAAGAGAGGGAGCAGATGATAAAACCGTCACAAATCACAAACCAAGTTTTGATTTACATACAAATTAGGTTTAAAGGGAAAGCTTAATAGGACCAGATAGCTTGAAGGATGGCCAGAGATTTAGAGAAACAAACTCCCCCTGGGTGTTAACTGTATTAACACAGACGAAGAGGCCCTAGAGACGAATCTGAGTCATAAAACCTAGGTAGTTCCAGTTTGGCTCAGGGCTGCCAACAATAATAGCAGCACAGAGAAGTATCACAAAGCTGTTGGACAAGTAACTAGAATTAAGTTACCTTTAGGAGGTAAATGACAAGAATAGCTACTGGCAGGTATACACCACCCTTCCCTGAAAGCAGGCTGAGGCCCAAACACCCACCGGCTCCTGGTGGGAAGGCACCACCACCTGCTCTGGGGCAAACCTCGGTCTCTGAGGATAGCAACCAGCCCACTTCAGCACCAACACAACCAGCCTAAAAGTGCCAAACTACATGAGGTGGTCAGGTTTTAATGACAGAAGCATCCAGCAAGCCTGCAAGACCAGAGTGGGGGGAGGAGAGGGAAAGCAGTGCATGACGTGGCTGAAGATGGAAAGACGAGGTGGCCTCTGTTACATGCTTTCAGGTTTCTAAGCCGAATGTCACTGACAGTCATTTAACAAAGCCATGAGCACCCTCCACGTAGGTGGAACAACAAAAGGCGCCCAATGCATCACCTCTCCAGTAGCATCTTTACTACTGTGCCAGCCCCACCCAAGCTCCGAGGAACCTGTGCTCCACAAGCCAGCAGAAAATACAGCAGGCAGCCACCATCCCTCGAGATGATCTGGCTTTGTACGTTGTGATCACAATCTCTCAGCCCTCATGTGCAGTCAAAGACCATTCCCACATTATGTGGCTACCCTGTGTCACCAGGCACATATGGAAGGGAGCTCTCCTCCTCTCCCTCTCCACACTTCTGATGCTGAGTAACCCTGTGTGTTGGCAGTAGCCTTACCTGACACATTTAAGATGGAGGGGGAGATGTCTGGAAGCCCCACTCTAGAGTCTCCCATCCACCAGACAATTGTCACTGGTTCAGGGGGACCAACAGCAGCACAGGCCATATGAAATGGGGCATTAGGGGACACGGACACATCCTCGGGTTCCACAGTAAAGTAGGGCACACCTAGAAAAGCAACAGACAAGTGATGATAACTTGAGAGGCTTCTTCCATCCCTGTTTTTTACCACTAATACCAGTGCCCAACACTGGACACCACCTGTCCTGCCCCTGTACCTAACCTGACTCTGTCCAAGCCCTTTGCAAGAAAAGCTAAGCGATCCTCAGGCCACACATCCCCACAACAAGTCAGTGAGAAAAGAGCGTTCTCCACCCAAAATGCCTTTGAAAAACCTGTCTTTTGCAGAACCTCCTTCAAAATACCCCTATAAATTAGCTTTTAACAGCAGCGTTTGCTCAATTTTGCAATTGGGGATATTGGAGTTTAAAGAAGCCATGGTCAATATGTGTAGCCAAGTCTGCCACCACTTCTAAGACACCTAACCCAGCTGCAGATACTTCTTACCATGCATTAAAAACTGAACCCTGTAAACACACTGAACTAGCGGCTGTAACAAATTCGTCAATGAGGAAAGAATTCCCCTGATGAGATGCAGGGATCACTTACAACACTCTGCACAGCCTAACTGAATGGAGGGGCCGCTCAGCATGCTCAGCACTGAGAGAATCAGGCTGCCCTGGAAACAGAGGTAATTTGTTTCAGAGCTAACAGGGACACAGCTAACCCAGTAAGTATCTGCTGGCCACAGCGGTGAAATTCCTGCTTGGTGCACCAAGCCTTGGATCAGACCCAGCTGCAGTGCTGCTACCTCAGGTCCCCTCTCAACTGGTAACAGCTGAGTGCAGTTCAATGCACCCAGAGAGGTGGCTCCACTTCCAGGCAATGCAGAGCCTCTGGTGGTTTTGGTGCTTCAGCCTAGTCATGCAAAGCTTCAGCAGCCATCGGTACAAAGTGACACCCACTTCTGGTAGCTGCTGGAAGAGCTGAAGGCCCAGAGAAGCGCTGAGCCTCTTAAACTCAAGCACAGCTGCTGATGACTGTGTCTACACTGAAAGAAGAAATGAGGTATCCTCAGCTGGAGAAAGTGTTTGGGAAACTGCCAAACAGAAAGAGGAACCAAGGATATTGGTCGTTCGCCTGCTTAGGTCACACTGTCTGTTCTTGGCCAGAGATGACAGGCCCGAGTGGCTCCAGCTGGCGTGGCAGATGCCGAGCATCTCCAAAAGCAGGCAATTAATTTAGGTGCTGGAAAGGATTTAGGAGCCTAACGCTTGACATTCCCCCTGCACTACAACTAAAAGTGGTGTCCTCAGTCTTTTACTGACAGCCCGGTCACCCTTTGTGTCCTTCAGGCAGTTTCTCTGTGCCTTCCTCTCCTCCTTGCCACTCGTCCCTTCAGAGTGGCAGGTAAATGAACAAACTAAAATAGGTCTAAAAATAGGTCACCCCAGGAACGACAGCACCTATCTGTACAAAGACCAGTGCTCAGAACAGGTATAGCCATCATGATTCATTGCTCATTTCTGCTTACACGCTGTATTTGTTTATTGCAGTCATACATAAACAACAGAAGAGAAGGAACTTTTCAGATACCAGCTGTGACACCTCCGCCTGCTCTGTCCTCTTTTTCTAAGGGAGGCTCGAGGGGAAAATACCGGCGTCTCTTCTGCCCGTGAGCTGGATCCCTGCCTGCTGTCCCTCTGCCATGGCACCTGAGGTAACCTTTCAGGAGGATCCTGCCCAGCTCAGCAGGTTTTCTCACTCTGGGAGCAACTAACCAGATCAGACAAGATCACAATTAAAAACTCTGGTAGTTCAGGGAGTGCAGCTGACTCATCCGGCTCAGGAACTTGCACTGCCCCTGTAAATACATTACCCAGACACCTTGCAGTCTGCGGCACACTGAGCCTCCCAGTTCCCGGAGCAAGAGCTGCGTGCCAGCACCCACATCTCACAGATGCACCAGGGAGGCAGCAAGTAGCCAACAGCCAGGAAAGCAGTGGCAAAATAGGGAAGTGAGCCTGTGTACGCCTTGTACCAAGCCAGCATCCACCCTACGGGGACAATTTCCTTCTACAGCTCAGATTTTAGACAGTATTATGGGGGACACATCCATGTGGGCTGGGCTGGGGTGTTGAGTCCACAGCTACAACGGGGTCCAGCAGCCCCAGGGACAGTCCCACTGTTAAGGGTATAGTTTCAGAGGGAAAGTTTTCTAAGAGAGATAATGCATATTTTCAGACGGTCACGCTCTGCAGCACGCCTCTTGGATTACCCCTCCGGGCATCGAACACTATCATGCTCTTGGTAAGGCCAGAATTTAGTTTCAGTCATTTTGTTTTCGTAAATTCTGAGGAGTGTTTCATAAGATCAAACATCTTACCTGTATTACAGACACAGTTCAAATACCAGCCTGATAAAGACTGTCTAACTGGATCTCCACCCACAGATACGACACAGCTCCCTGTAAGTTAGATCACCCACAGTCCACGCCTGCACCGTGCAGCACACTGAAGGGTGCCAACACCCACCGAGGGCTGCATATGCGACCAGAGTAAAGAATCCCTCTCAGTCAAAGAGAACAGTTGCTATTCACTTCTAGACAAACCTGCTATGCCCAGGGAAGGAATACATACAGAGATAACAGTGAAGGTGGGACTGACAGGCTTTTGCACTCCCTAGCATTTTCTTATGCTAACAGCTGATAGTTTGTGGGGTTTTTTTTTTTAAATTATTTTTAAATCCACTCCTTATCACTTCTCGTTAGTTTTTTATCTTTTTCCACTAACTCCCAATTCACATGACTCATGCTCAGTTCAAGTTTAACTAGGTTCTGTCATACTTGCTTTTTTCTTAAAAATGACTAGCTGCATTTTTAGCTTCTGCTTCTGCTACAAGCTTTGGCCTTCGTTCTCAGCACTCCCCCTTATCTAGCTGCAGCTCTTTTTTGTGACTTTGTTATTTTTTGCCTGCACTACCCAGAAGGGCTCCTTTGTTTTTCAGATTGCTCAGCATGCTGAGCTACCCAATCACTCCTAAGGCACCCGTCATGCAAATGCAGCCACCTCTGGAATGGGCCATGGTAATTGGAATAGAAATAGCAAACCTGCACAGAAGAAAATTTCAAGCTATAAACAATGTTCTCCAGATGGAGCCACACCTGAAATTTTAGGTGGGCAAGCCCCTGGAATTCACAGAAGACAGCAGTAGGTAAACATTCCTCTTCCCATGAGAACTGTTATGAATGTTTCCATGGCTTCGAATGAGCAAGACCTTTGCTGCAAAATGCCACCCAAAACACACCACCTCCTGTGGCACCCAATCCATTCCCCCTCTTTAAGAGCCCTGATTCATCTCTGGCCCAAAATGTCAATGACATCCAAGAATCCAGTTTTCGCTGCAGATAAGCCGTTCCCATCAACTGCTTCAGCAAGTACTACACCATCCTACCACTACCAGCTTCCAAGGATCTAACATGATCAAGGCTTAAGGGAAACGAAATGAGAGGCAATGAGAAGCCATCAATGCCCTCTGCCTCGGGCAGCTTTTGGACAACCACCCACAAGTTATTCTCTGTCAGACAAGGCCAGGCAAACGGTGCCACATCAAGTCGTGCCTATGAAGCGCCGACGTACAGTGCTTCACCTGGAATTCTCAGAATTGGGTAAAAGCTGCATCTTGCCCTCAATGACCTGTTTGGCTAACACAGAGAATCACCTATAGCCCTGCTTTGAGAAGAGGGTTGGACCAGATGATCCCCATGGATCCCTTTCAACCTGTACTACAAACTGCAACCAGAGCAACAGTGGATTGAAGGGCTGGAAGGAAATGTGGACAAAAGGATCGTTCACTTTCTTCCCAATGTGCCAAAATAAAATTGGAAGGCTAATGAGCTGACAGCTCCTTTCCTTGAAGCTACTGTCCCATCACTTCTTAGTGCTGCTCTGTAGTGATCTCACTGCAGTTATCAGCAATGGTTCAGAGCAAAGAAGCCTGTCACTGAAGCAATCCACTCTCATCACTTCCACCTAGAGCACATTGATGGGTCAACCTGAAAGGAAACCAGCACTACTACTACTCCTTACCTTCCACTATGAGCCACACTTGCTGTGATTCTTCCTTCTTCCCCCCGTTCTCAACCTGGCACCAGTACTTCCCAGAATCTGTCCGCTCGACGGATTTCAAGCTGAAAAAAGTCAAAAGCCATATCGATATTTTATGTGGAAAAGCATGTTTTTGCCCCAAAGGACCCTCCAGCATTCGGCAAAACAGATGCAGGGACAGCACCCATGGAAATGCAGCCAGCGCTGGGGAGGGGGGTGACAGTCAGCATAAAGCACGTGGAAAACCAGTGGAGAAAGGAGGCTCCCTTCTAGAGTGGATGGAAGGAATTCCTCAGCAGAGCAGCCTTCCTCTGAAATATCCTAGCAGGAAACCTATAATTTGAATCCTTCAAGAGTTGGAAGGGGTTGGTCCTCTCCTCAACTCTGAGTGGTGACTAACTGCTCTTCAAGAGTGACAGCTTGGGCTACAGTGCCTGAGCAACTGGGAAACTCCGAATCACACGCCTCCAAGGAGCCCAACCGTTCTGCCTCAGCTGGGTGACTGGACAGCCTCCTATGGGAACAAATGGGTCAGAAGAAGTCCCCCCTCGCCTCACTGTGCTCAGTGTTATTCTCATCCTAAGAGCATTTCACACTGCAGAACTACTTGGGCCTCTCAGATTAGGATTTCAAAGGGGTTACACTGGCCTTCTCCAGCACAGGACCTCATCCTATAACCCCTTCTACCTTCTCCCTTGCTCAGCAACAACTCCCCTCCTGAAAAGATGCATCCAAGCAAGTGAAAGCCGTCTGGGGACAGAGCAGTTCAGAGGAGAAACTCTGCTCCTCATTGCACCACTGGATATATGCAGCATCCCAACTGCCTCTAACGTGAAGCTAGCATAGTGAACAAGGCAGAATTTAGTCCCAAAGCTCCAAGGTCTCAGTTACCAAAGGCACCAGTGTGACTCTGAGTGCCCATCAACATACAAATGCCAATTGCCCCCCTCGGGATGAGCAGCCATGCATCTGCTGTCGTGCAGGGATCCTCAGCAGATCTGATGCCCACTTCTAACACTAGCAATCCATCACGGGGAAGGGGAGCGATGTCTCAGGATGGAAGACAGAAAAGGGAGAGTGTTTGCTGAAATGCACAAAATGGTCCCGCTACAGTCTGATTTTCAGAGCTGTACCTTCACCAGCTGTCCTGCCCATCCAGCCATGTGTTCTGAAACACAGCGATCGCAGCAGTCACACAGCGAGTGGGAGAAATGACTGCTCCAGTAGGATAAAGGAGAGAAACACATAGACATCTGGATTTAGCACCCTAACTTAGCCCTGGGGCTGCATAAAATTCTCAGTGGGAAAAAAATGAGATGTGAGAAGAGACCAGATTGACAGAAGCAAAGCTGAACGAGGAGGAAGTAAATGGTATAGATTCAAGACAAACTGTTTCCACAACATAACGTTATGCAACAGTTTCATTAGGCAGAGATTTTTTTTCCTATCAGAACATTTATTTCAGGCAAACTCTATCACAGAGACTTTTAGTGGTTGGAATTGTAGACTCCACGCAATGCCAAGCCAAGAGACCAAAGAGGAGATGAAGCCTCAGCTCACAGAAGATTGATTCTCAGCCAGTCAACAGTTCTGAGCCCCCACAGCAATGGCATGCTTGCTGTTCAAGCTCTCTTTATGTACAGAAAAAGAGCTAGAGGAGAGGCTTGGATCTTGTTTAACTCGGTACTTCCAGAGCTCACTGACAGCCACCTTCTGCTGCAACACGGGCACAGAGAGCTGCTTTGCAGAAGGGAGTTCTGAGCCCCGGCGCAGGGCAGGCCCGATATCATGTGGAGTAAATATATCAGGAAAGTCTCTGTGAAATAACTCACAGGTGGTTCAGGTGTCAAACGCTCCTCGCCACAGAGAGGAAGGGGATGGAGTCCTGGGAGTCTCATTTCAACTAGCAAGCCTCACCCCTCAGGTAGACTGACAGCTCAAGAAAGAAAGAGAGCAGAATCAGTACAAGAGAGAAAACCTGTAAGTCAGGTGTTAGTCTTCCTGCTGCACAGCAGAGCGAGAGGAACAAACAGGGAAGAATGTTCTTTCACCTTGAAGCCACATCTCGAGCAGCACGAGTGTTAGCAAAGCACTTGACAGCAGAGTGGTCAGGAAACCAGCAGGGTTTGGGGGCATCGTCTCAGCCCTCAGTGGCCTCAGTTCTGCTCTCAGTTATGCCATTGCCACACGCTGAACTGCAGACCTAAGGACCCGGCCCACCAAGGTCACTGCAGTCACACAGCCATAGCTGAGAGCAGAAAGCTGCAAGGGTTTCCATGATATTGTTCCTCCTCCGCATCTGCTGTACCTGAGGAAGCCGATCCAGTGGTCTTCATCTACTGGAATGTACACCTGGTCTATGCTCTGCACCACTGCTCCGTCCTTGATCCACAACATCTCGGGATCTTCCATTCCCTCCAGGCTGCAATTTAGTTTGACGGGTTGACCCTGGGACACCTTTAATTTGATTGGAGATCCCGTAAATTTCATACCTAAAAGAAAAATACTACTCCGCCCCACCCCCAGAAAAAGGGGGGTTGGAGTACAGCAAATTACTCTGGGTTGGTGGTCTGGAATTACGTACCCTACCAGCACGCTCTGCAGAGGGGGCAGTGGGTATCACCTCTGCTCAGCAATACTCAAAGGCACTGAGATCACAACAGCCAAAGAGAGGTGGTGCTCAGCCTGCACATGGGGCTTTTCCCAGTTCTGCTCGCTCGGCACCAGGCGAGCTTCCACAGAGCAGTGTCGGGCAGAGTCAGCCTGAAGGGCCGGAACTTTGCCATACCCGAGCTGAGTGCGTTCTCAGCACGGTGCCACACCTCTCTTTTCTCCCCTGGCTTTCATTTCAGCTGCAGTGCTCCTGCGCTGCAAAGAAAGCGTCGTGCTTGCTCCATTGTAAGCATTTGTAAAGAGCTGGGACAAAAGAAAGATCCAATTATGCCATGTTACTCAGCATACACAGTTCCTCCGCATTACAGAAAGCCTCCCTGCCATTTACAGACCCATGAGAGCAAAGCTCGCTCTACACCTTGCTGGGAGCAGGGGTTTGCCATGTGTCCCAGCAGCCTCCCTGGCCCCACGGCCTGGCTGAAGGACCGCACCACGCTCAAGTCATGGAGCTGTGAGCCCAAGGCAGCGGGACCAGAGCCATGGAGCTGCTCGCATCTGCGCTGACACAGAAGCGCTCGGCATCTGGCCCAGAGCAGCGCGCGTGGGTGGGTGGGAGGGAGGGGAGTGCTTTCCTCAAGCAGAGTGCATCCATGGAATGTGTTACCATGAGAGAGCACGGAAGCCAGCTGGATGAGCACGTTTAGGAAAGATGGCAAATAAAGGAGGAACCAGAGGATCAAAGGAGACCGTGGGAAAGCAGGAATGTGGAAAACAGATGTAAAGCTGGTTTTGTTAGGGAGAGTGGCCATTTCCTATGCAGTGGCACAGGACCGACAGACCAGAACGGGTCTAGCCCAGCTGAATATTATGCCCTGAGAGCAGCTTCCATATTCATCGGGGGAAAACCAACAAAAACAAACCCCAACAACACGATCCCACCACCCCTCTGCTCAGGTGCAGCCACGCACACTGCAGCTTCCCCTCCTCCCTGGCCGGCTGCTCGCAGGATGCCGCGCTGCCCCGCGGAGCACTGCTGAACACGCAGCCTCCACACCTGAGCAGGGACACAACACCGAGGGGTGCCACCCCTCCACAGCCCCGCACCTCCCACAGCAGCTGGGCAGGCAGCGCTCCCCACAGAGCCTCGAACACATGCAGGAGGACATCGTGCCTCTGCATAAGAAGACCCCCCAGCCTGCCAGCAGCTGCTTCCAGCACATGGCACTGCTGCCTACCCCCGCTGCAGTTAACTCAGCAGACGGACAAAAAGCACAGCACAACTGGTAGGGGGATCGCTGGGGGTTAGATGCTGCAGCTGGTTTGCTGGGCTGAGGATTTAATCACCTTGGGTGAGGATGATCTAATCTCACATTACTTAACTCATCTGTAACACAAATTGCACATCCCGCTGCTGCGTGCCAGTGAGCAGCCTCCCTGCCACCACCCCGTGCTGGAGCAGCACAGCAAAGCTGCACGGCTGCTCTGTGCTCGGAAGCCACGCAGGCAGCCTGCCCAGCACACACACACGCGGGCAGGCACGCTCATCTCAGGTGCCTCAAAGAAGAGGCAAAGTGCTCAGCCTTCGTCAGATGGCTCTGCCGAAGAGGTAACCACAAATTAAACAACCAAGTGTCGTTAGAGACCCTTTAAGGTTTCAGTTCCCGCACGAATTAATGCTGGAGAAGATTAATACATAGCATGAGCGTTCAGCCCAAGTTGTAATTCTCCACGTCGCCTAAGCATAATGAGCCCTCTGTCAGGATCCATTGAAACGAAGAAAAACAAACCACGGGTTTTCAGTACAGTCACAAGTTTTCGACAAAGCCCAGCTGTTGCTGAGGCGTCCCTTCCCGCTGCTGTCGGGAAGGAGCACACGGGCAGTCTGCGCGGATGCAATTCCCACCTTTCCCCCCTTCCACTCTCCCACTCGCCATCTCTCACCCGGGACCGCTCCCGACAGCGCAGGGCACAGCCTCACCCGCCCGGGCTCTCCCGAGCCCACCTGTAGCCGGGCACCGGCCGCCGGCAGCGCCGTGCCCCATCTCCCACCCACCCGCCCCGCTGCCAGGCACAGCTACCAGCACCGCCCCGCACC
>WBMW01001028.1:915293-985953 GCA_013396635.1 Penelope pileata | reverse complement strand
CACCGCCCCGCGGGGCACGCCGAGCGCCCGGCACCTGTGGCGGCGGGGCGGCCCCGTCCCCGGCGCTGTCAGCCCCTCACCTGCCGCGCCGGCGCCGTCCCGGAGCGCCGCAGCCCACAGTCCCAGCAAGAGGAGCCGCGGCAGCGCCATGCTCCGCCTCAGCTCCAGCGCTCGCGCACCACCATCCTCCCCCGGCTCCTCGCCGGGCCGCCCCGGGAGGCTGCGGGGACGCCCGAACTTCGGCAGCGGCTCCGGGTCGGGCGGCAGTGCGGTGCCGCCGGGCGCTCTCTGCCGGGCGTTCTCTGCCGGGCGCTCTCCCCCTGCCGGAGCGCGGCGCCTCCTCCGCTGGGCCCGGCCCTCTGCCGCCGCCTTCTCCGCCAGGAAATGGCGCTTTCGGGCGGTCACCGCGCTGTGCTCCCCCTCTGACATCACAGCATGAATATGCATGAGCGGCCCCCGGAGCGGAAAATAACCGCCCTCCGCCGCCGCCGGCCCGGGGCGGGCAGCGCCTTTGGGGGCGGCCCCGTTCCCGCGGCGCCCCCGAAGAGCTGCAGCCATGGGGCACGGACGCAGGGAGAGGAGGGGAGAGGTCTCATCCTCCAGCCCCGCGTGTGGGGTAGAGAGCAGCGCGGCCCCCTCAGGAGCCCCCTCGAGGGGACGAGGGGTTGGGGTCACCCTCCAAAACCGCGGCTTCGACGGGGTGCGCGGCACAGCCGCCCGTCCCAGCCCGGCACCCGCCTGCTCTCTGCTGTGCAAGGGCAGGGAGGAGGCTGAGGAGATCTCAGCTTCCACGAAGTTACAAGCGCAGTGCCAGCAAAGTCACTCACAAAAATAAAAACTGGGCGCAGTCTTTTTGTAGGGACTCTGGTGAGAATCTCAGCTGAAAGACACTGTGAGGAACAGGGTCACCACAACGCTCAGCTCTGCGGTGGCGGCCGTGGCGCTCACCTGGCGGCCATGGCTCTCTGTGCACCTGGGTGCAGGGAGGATCACGGGGAAATGGTGTGATTCCCCTTAGAGGAACGGGAAACTGAGGCACAGCGAGCTCACTGATTCCCTCACAAGTCACGGGCTCTGGTCTTTCCATTTTCCTCCCCAAAGCTGTTTGTATTTCTGACAGGAATTCCTGGGGTATTGGAGCAGGGCCAGGGTGATTTCATGACCAGAATGCAAACGCTGCTCCCTCCCGTGTCCCTCCTGCTGCAAGAAGGAGATGCCACAAGTCCTCCCTGAGGGCTGTGGCAGGCCTGGCGCCCTGGGACAGAGGGGACAGGCCCTGCAGTGGGTGCCCCGGGGCTGTGGGAGCTCACAGGAGGCCGGGGCTGCTCTCCCTGTAGGTCCCCATCTGCCCGAGCGCTGCGTGGCTCTGCGCTACTCACATGGAGAGCGCCTTCTGGACACGGTTCCTTCTTCCATGCTTTAGTTGCCTCGTGAGACAAACAGCAGCCATTACACTAATGCTGTGCTTCCACACTGTTTTTCTTCTGAAGATCTCAGGCAGCTTTACGATCACAGAGGCTTACGGCATGGCACAGGCCCCGTGGACGTGGGGTTTACAGCCCTGGGACATGGTGTGTTGGTCGGGGAGGCGGCAGCGGAGGCAGGCTGGGCGCCATGCTGTGCCCACAGCAGGCCCGGCCCTCGGCGGCATGGGGTGCTGGGCCCGAGTGTGGCATGGGAGCCTGCCAGGGCTGCATGGGAAGGGACAGAGGAGGGAAGGGAGCGTCTGCCTGCCAGGAGGAGCGCATGGTGGGAAGGCCTCGTAGCGTGACATGGGCCAGGCTCTAGGCTGGTGCAAGACAGCGAAGCTTTGCTGGAAGCCGAGGAACAATGGGAATTTTCAGTAGCGGGGGATCTGGCCTCAGCGCGTCTGAGAAGGGCTTTATGTCAACAGGAAGAACCGCGTGAAAGTTGGACCGAGACCCGGCATGCACTGCCAGTTGGAGTGGAAACTGCTGTGGGAGAACTTACAGAGGAGTGCAGTATTGCTGTGCAGCAGAAATCAAAGGAGCTGGTGATTCCGAAATGCTGTTAGGAACCGAAGACAAATACACTCTCCCAGCCATTCGTGCTGCTGCATTGAGCGGTGTGACTTTGTTCTGCAGGCGATGACACCGGTGGCAGTGCTGCCGCGCTCAGGCAAAGGACACAGCCTGAGGCACGCAGATGGTTCAGTGCCTTCCTCTGCTCCTTACTTCTGCTGTGGGCACAGATGCACCGCATCTGGAAGCTGCAGCAGTGGTGAGGGTGACCGCGACGTGGCCTGAGGTCAGGAGGAGCTGCCGTTTTCTGTGGACAGGAGCCCCGGGATGGCTGCTCAGGTGCCCTGAGCAGGTCCTTTTCCAATAGCAGCTGGTTCCAGCCCAGGCCAGGCCCGGAGCTGCTCTGAGCTTCCCAGTCACCACCAGCAGCAGCTGCAGCAAGTAACAGGAGGGAGCTCCACACAGGGCCTTCTGCAGCTTAGGGAATCGTTCTCAAATAAATGCCCCAAAGCTGGGCCAGATTGTGAGGAGTGAGGAAGTAAAAAACCCTCTGAGCGCTTCAGCCTCTGATAAGGACACAGCTTGAGAGCTGCTGGATACTGCAGCAGCTTTTGAGGACACTGCAAAGGTTAAACTTGGTGTAAACTGTCTCCTTTCTCTGCCCAGCCCATCATAATAATGGGATTGCTAGAGCTTGTTTGTGCCGGATAATAACACTGTTTGACATAGCCACTTCTGAGGACCCAAATATAATGCTCAGTCTTGAAATACACATGGGACCAAGCGGGCCATGCCAAGGCATGGACATGGCATTTAAAGTCACAGATGGATGCGGCAGCTACAAGTGCAACCTGCCTCTGTCCAGGCAAGCCTGCTGTAACTGAGTTCTGCTGCTCGTTTATCTGAGCTGCATCCAAACTCTGTTCTCTTTTAATTTATGTTATTGTACCATCTCTTCCTGTCTTTCTCATCTTCCTCCCTAACACCTCCTTCAGTCAGAAGCAGTGTTGAAATATTCCAGCCTCTCTGTTTCATGAGGCTTCAGCCTCCTCCATCTCTCAAATCTTCCATATGTGCTGGTTTAAACCTTCCGTGCAAGTGAAGACAAGGGGAGGGGACCCTGTGAAAGACTTGCCTTTACTCTGTCTTCAGAATTAAAGTAAACCAGAGGCAAGTCTGAGCCAGGAGTTCAGGTCTGGTCTTCTCCTCCCAGGCTCAGCTGTGCTGGGGGTGGCACGATCTGGATGAGGACTGGGAGTGGGTCACTGTGGGGTAGGTCAAAGTTTGGATTTTGTTTTTCCTAAATTTGACTTTTATGCAGTTAAGGATTTTGGCCCCGGTCCAACAATAATCATTACCCTGAGCCCAAACCTGGTGCTTCCACGTGTCTGGAATGGTTATTTTTTTTAGAGGTGACAAACTGACAAATCCTATGTGTTATCTATCTTTCGCAATAAATGCCAAGCTGTCAGAATGAAAATGTCACACAAATCATACATAAAGTGTTTACATTAAAAAAGATTGGCTCATACAGATTTAAACACCCTTTCGGATGGCGCCATCCCTCGCAGCAGGTTGGCCAGGTATTGCCCATGTGAAAGCAGTGTCTCTATTTCCAGAGTTGAAATAAACACAGTGCATCAAAACAGAGTCATCAAATCAAAACAAAATGTATTTAAGGTGGTGCAACAGTCAATGCCATAAGAAATCACCATATAAGTATGCAGTTATATATAATCTACACATACTAATATGACTTTACAAATCTCGTATTACACATAGATACACACAGAACTGACTTGGGAGGAAGCATTTGTTGCCAGCCCCTCTGGGGGCTCGGCTTCTGACCCACCTGCCGTAGGGAGGTACAACACCTCGTTTTGGCATTACTGTATTGTCCTTGTATTGCATTCTCCTGCGAGTTGGTGCCTGCCTCTGCCACCCATGCAGTGAAATGGTGCAGAGCTTGCTCAGTGCGCAGCCATCCCTTGTGGGACTGAGGTTTGGCACCTGTCAGGCCCAGGGGGTCCTAAGTGTGTCCAGAAGCCCCGGGCTGTCTCTGGCTCTCAGGAGGACCAGCCACCTCCTGGGGGTGACATTGCTGGGCTGACCTCACACCTTACTGAAGGCTCTGCACCTGCTTGCGGGGAGCCGTGCAGGAGGAGCCTCCAGACCATCGGTGTGTTGGGCTGTGGTGGATTAACACTAAGTTTACCTTTCCCTCCCCGGCCCCTTTCCCCTTTGCCAGCCCCTGCAGCTCTGAGCAAGTGGTAGGAATGAAATAACCACAAATTGGACCTACAGTCTTAAAAATAGTGGCACTAGCAGGGCACTGATCTACATCACGGCTCCTGACAATTGCTAACACTGGTGGAGCTGAAGGAGGCTAACTACAGCGGGAAATGCAGCAGCGTCTGCCGCAGACTGGGCAGGGCGAGGTTAGCAAAAGGCATGCTTTTTGCTTCGTTCGTGTGTCTCACTACTCTGTGGTGAAAGGCCTCAGCACTTCTCAGGGGCATATCCTGTGGCTGTGTCAATGGCCAGTGAAATTTGTGCTGCAAATACCTTATTTTTGGGCAACAGAAGCCAATTACAGGCTGAAAGACACCTTCACTGGCAAAACCCCAGAAAGGTGCAATGAAAAATTGGAAAGCAGAAGTGAGAAAACCAAAAAAGGAAGATGATAGTAGAGGAAGAGGAGGAGAAAGCATAAAAAATGATACAACAAATGAAAGAATAGGCAAGAAGATTGGCAGAAATAATTTTTTAAAAAACTTTGTTTGGGGTTTGCAGCAGGTAACTCAGAGCTTGCAGATCTGAATTCTCCTTCTGTCTTGACATTGACTGGCCACGGGCCTTTCAGCTTCTTTCTTGCCTTGCTGTCTCTGCGTTTCCTACCTTGCAGGGCATCCAAGAGGGCAAATGCACTGCAAAGCACAGGCTTTACAAATCCTCCCATGGAAACAGCTGTCAAACACTGACTGAAAGGTAAAAGAAAGAGTGGGATGGGAGGAGAGGCTGGGACTCAAGGAACAAAGAAAGAGTGAGGAGCAAAAGAGCAAAAGGAAAGGGAAAAATAAACACGGAGACCAAAGGAAGGAGGGAGAGAAGCCTTGGAAACGAGGCTGGCCACTTGTCAGTGACCATATCCTCATGCAATGGCAGGAAGAAGAACTGAAATCTGAAGCTTGTCCTGCAGACTGACACTTGCAGGCTGGTGGCGTCTCTGCAAGTGCAGCAGTGAAGTTGTCCCAGGGCAGAGGAGCTGAGAAACCATGGGGGCCCATCACAGAGACGTTTCTAAACAGGAGGAGCGTCTGACGTAGAAGTGACGTCCATCGTGCCCCTCTGGCCTATGCACAATCAAGACAGGGAAGAAGCGGGCGTCGTGGTAGGTTGGGGGGTTTTCGTTGACAGCCAGCTGGCTGGAGTAGGAGCAGCACTGCTCGTCATGGCAGCCCCGGTCAGCGATGCTGCTGCTGCGGCTCCGCCAGAGGCCTGTCCTGTGGGAGCCGTGGACACGGCAGAGGGAGAAGCGGCTGGTGTTGAGGGACAGGCGGGAGTTGCCGCTGCAGCTGTGGAAAGCGTGGCGTGAGAAGATGGAGGACGTGCTGGAGGCACGGTTGCAGCGCTCACAGCCGTGGGCCGCCTCACTGTACCGACAAACTGTGTAGCTGTTGTATGCTGGGGAGTTGGCCAGGTCCATCAGCATGGCCTCTGAGTAGCTGGGGATCAGCTGCCGGTTGGTGCAGATGTGCCACTCCAGCTCTGTGCTGTCCTGCGTGGCATCCCGGGGCATGCGGTACCGGTAGAGGGGCTCCTCCGTCGCGGTGGGAGCCGTGTACTCCAGGCCCAGAAGCTTCTCCACATGGTAGTGGACATATGCAGTCCGATACTCTATGAGTACCCTGAGAGGCCACGAGATCATCAGGATGGCTGCCACCCAGAAAGCATAGTGGGACACGTACCACGGGAGGTGATCTGGGTCCCCGTAAGCCATCATAAGTTCTTTGAAGTCCACGTTTTTGAGCTGCATGCCTTCCCTCACCTCCATGTAGTCATCCAGCCCCTCGATCTCTGTGAAGAAGTGAGCCCTCTGCGTCAGGTAAGAGTTCTCAGACTCGATGTTGGCAAAGCTGAAGCATTTGGTGAACCTCAGCTTGGTGGCTGTGTAGCTTTCCAGGCCCAGAAGCTCCTTGGAGATGTCCTTGTATCCACAGTGAGAGTAGTCAAACTCAGCTTCAGCCACGTGAGTGTTGACCCTCTCATGGTAGACTTGGGTGGTGGTGTAGGCATCGCCATTGCGGTACCGGGTCACCTGCCGGGTTCGCCGCACAAAGTGGTAGCTGATGGCCTTCCACCAGATGCACGGAGTGGCTTGCTGCATGCGGTTGATGCATTCGTAGACACTGTCCACGTCAGCCTTGTACTGCAACTCTCTCTTGACGTGGCAGTGCCAGCACTCCACCAGGTACACCACATACAGCATGGAGAGGAAGGCCAGCGGGATGTAGACGTAGCCATCCGAGCAGGGGCTGTCATGGTAGATCATGGACTTGCCCTTGAAGGAGCTATCGAAGCTGAGCTTGGTGACGCGGGCCAGCTGACACCAAGCCACTGCTCCCAGGCAGCCGTACATGAGGATAGAGAGGAGGAGGCATTTCCAGTGGGACTCTCTGCACATGCAGGCACTCAGGGATTGCTTCACAGGGCGTTGCTTCAAGTCACACCGCCAGGGATGGGGGGAGAAAGACAAAGAGAGGAATCTGTAAGTCACACTGCTTGACATAGCACACATGGTGCCTTTTGCTTTCCAGACTGCATCTGGGTTTGCTCTCGACTGCCTGAGGATGGGGACACCACTCTACTTCATAGAAATGGGAATATAAACTGTTTTGCCAGAACCATTGTGCCAGGGACAAAGGTCTCTGGACAAAACTGTTTCCTTGCTTCCTCCAGCTCCCAGGAGGGAAGTCCTTCATGTGGAGTGACTCGCCGTGCCCATATCCAGGTCAGATGGGCACCTTGAAGATGGTGAGATGGGTCCCCTGATCCTCCACCCTGCAAGGAGCCAGCGCCCATCCACATCTACACACGTTCCTGCAAGGCCAAGAAGGTTTTGCAGCAGGGCTGTGGGCTTGCCCCTGTGCTTTGTGGGGTTCCCACACCGTACTGCTGGGGGACCGGGGATCAGTGTTCTTTGTGGGGCCACGGCCCCATGGGTTGCATCGACGCAGGGCACCAGCGCCTGGCAGAGCTGGAGCTGCTGACTGAGTCAGAGCTGACTCAGCCCCAGCCCTGAATCCTACTGAGTGATCGACACCGTTCTCTTGGAGGCGAGCCATCAGGAAAATTACCAGATTCAAGCACATTTATTTGAAAAAATTGTCAGGATTACAGCATGGTGCAGCATAGCTTCAGGCTGGTTAGAAGACAAGCTCCTACCTAAAATACCTGAAAGGTTCAAGCGCTGGAGCTAAGGGTGTGTGAGTGAACATTTAAAATGTAGTATATCCTTCTCTTTGAAATCACAAAAGTCAGGCTGGGAGTGGAGAGGGAGTTCGCACTCTCGTGCTCCCGCTGTGCTCGCCAAGATGATGTGGTTGCGGTCCTTACCCCAGCGATGTTGCAGTGAATCAGCTGCATTGTCATGCTATGTTGGGTGATAATAAAAAACATGAAATCCAGCCAAGCAGCTAGCGGAAACAGAGTTGTCTCTCTGCAAAGAGCAGCAGCAGCATGGGTTACACTCCTGGCAGGTAGCAGCTGGACCGTCGAAAGTGCATGACATGAGACCCCCTGCCCACCCGGTAGGTAATGTGGATGGCTGAATGATGCATCCCTCTCATCACCACCGTCCTTTGCCTCCCCCTAACTCTGAGAAAAAGACAGTGAGAAAGCACAGACATGATGATATTCGTGCATCATCATCATGCCCTCTGCCAAGCCTGATTTCATGCAAAAATAGAAGCACGCAGCTACTCCTTCTCCCAAGGGGCCTCCTCTAATGCATCAAACTACTTCGTAGATGCCAGCAGATGCTAGGTTTGGAAAATGTCTTCTCTTTTTCTCCCGGGATAAAGTTCTTCCCCAGTATAGCTTCTCTCAGACCCAGAGCAGTTAGGATTCTGTAAGTAAGCTTGAACCAGCCAGGAGTTTAAGGACCAGTATCTTATGACTCAGGAAATAATAGCGCGGCGCCACTAGAAAGAATTTACTGTTTTCTCAATGAGATGGAAGCATTGGCACCTAACCTTGCAGGGCTATCAGATCAGATTTAACACTGCTTTTTTTTCTGGAACAGAGAGCCACTTCTGAGTAACTGTAGAGGTTTTTATGGCTCACTGTGAGCACTGCCAAACTAGACTTCACAGGGTTAGGTTTTGATTTCTTAGCTTCTAATCTGACTTTGTGTAAGTGCAGAGCAATTTTATTTATTTTAGGGAGTTACACCATTCATCTGCAGCAACTAAGGGCAGAATTTGGCTCCTGATTCTTCCTGATGCATCTAGAAGGAGCCCATAATAATTGCTATTCTTATCCTAAGTCTTTTGTACATATTTATGTGTCAGAACAAGTAATAATCATTTTGGATTGTCTTCTCTTTACTAAGCCCGTTTTCTATAACTGTGCCCAAAATGGGCACAGTGTAACTAAACAGGTTATAAAGGGAATGGTACATAACCTTTCCTGCAGGTAGGGCAGAGAAAAGACCTTAGTATGAGAAAGAATAAGGCTTTTTTTCCTAAATTTTTGCAGGAAGCCTTGAGGAAAGCAATGAATTGGCTTCAGGCAGTCTCTACTTATGGGAGTTTTGCAGCGTGAGTTCCTGAGTCTAGACGCAGACACAAAGAGTTTAATTGCTTGAAACTCCTGTCAAATACCCACTGCTCTGTCCCAGTACCATTCCTGCCTGATGTAGGTCTCTCTGCAGCCACACACCGCTGCCCAGGTCAGAGTTCCAGGCTCTCCTGGCTCTTGGAGACTCCACCAGGAGCCACTGTCTTCTGCTTTTTTGTCTCACCTTCACATGGAACTAGTTTTTAAGCACTGTAGTAATGCAAAAATATAGACTGTAATGAAGAACTGCAAATCACCACCCTTTTTACCTCTGAAGGTTTACTGTGGTAAAGAAACTTGAGTGAAACTCTCTACTCCAATCACTGAGATGGTGCAGAAGAAAGAAGGGCAGTATTCTAGCATGGGAATTGAAGTCCACACTCAGCAGGTTGTTTCCATAGGTACATCTCACACAGAATCATGTCTGGTTCATACTCCCCAGCTAAGGATGACCTAGCTAAGCTCTATAGATGCAGCTAAGGATATCTAGCAGTCAGTTGTAATGTGAGGTGTGTGCTTAAGTACTCTAGGAACCCCAGTCTTTTCCATGACTTATGGAAAGCATCATCAGCCTCGCCCTGCATGCAGCCACGCAAGGGCTGTCCCTTGTCAGTTAAGGCACTATTTGCCAAAGGCACTGCAATCCCCTCCTTTCCTTTATCTCACTTCCCTTTGACTAATAACTTCTCTGCTCTCTGAAGCTCTGTGGTCCAACTTGCAACCCACAGCTTGGCTCCTACCCAAAGACTGATTGAACCAGCCCTGCTGGTTAGGATTATCAGGGGCCATACTGGAGCCTGAGAGCTGGCAAATGCCTCCTTCTGTGCTTAACTTCACAAAATGCCACCCCCGCTTTGGGGAACAAGGTGGCCCTGGTCTCACCAGTCTTGATCAGCACTGGGCTGGCAGCAGCTCCAAGGCTTGCAGGTCCATGTCTCTGTTGAGACACCTCAAAAACGGGTGTCAGGCCCTTGTGCTGAGAGGACTGAATCTGTCTGAGCTGGGTTACCTCCACTATTTTCACAGCAGCTTGTAAGAAATGCCACTTCTCTCCTTTCTGCATTAGTGAGGACATGTAGCCATAGTGCTCACTGCCAGATCTCTCAGATTCATTCACACCTACTGGTCCAGTTCAGCAGGACCTTGTGCTCAAAACCCTTTGGGAAAAGGCTCTTCTTTGCTGCTAACCAGATCTCACTCTCTGCAGGTCCTCAGCAACAAAAGGATGTCTCCCCTAGGGTCGACTCCCTTGGCTGTCCCTCTCATTCTAAGTCCTGACTATGTTCATCTGGCCCGTATCTCTTTATTTCTCCTTCCCTTTGCTGAAACAATTATCTAACTCAATTACAGTATTAGAAACACCATTAGTGTGTTTGTAAGACAGGAAATACAACAAATAATTACAATAAAAGCATCAGACATTCAGAAGTCTAATAAGGAAATGTATCTTTCCGTCTATCTCTGCATAGCAAATTCATTAACATGTTAAATCAGTGGTTCCCAGACTTTATTAATTAACATACCAACTCCTTGCAAGCATGGTGTTTGTGGTACTACATGGAATTTTCTCCTTTTCAAGCACAGTGTTTCAGATCAAAACATAGTAAGATTGTATTTTGGGACAACTACAATAAATGCTTAAGGAAACTAAGAATTTCCATGATAACTTGGACCAGTCAGCAAGCGAGAGCTGTGTTCTCTGAGGAATGCTGTGGCTTCTCTGTCATTTTGATGTGGAGCAAAACCATAACCCCTGAAAAATGTTAGCAGAGAAACGTAACTGAAGAAATTGAGGACAGTGACCTCAACAGTCAGAGCCAAGCACTGACTGTCCCAGAATAGGTGAAAACTCAGTCACCAGGCACCTTGCCTGCGAGCTAGGACTCACAGATTTGGGTCTCTAGCCCAAAACAAGAGATTGGGGCAGCCCTGTCCCGAGCTGTCCTTGGTCCCACTCTGCCTTTGGATCGGGGCTTTTTGGCCTGTCCTTTCCAAAAAAGCTCAGGCAGAGAAATGGGTCTGTGTCCCACTCAAAATGGAGAGGCAGCTCCATGTTCTCCCAAGCTCTGTTTGTTGTCTGGTGGCATGGAGTCTTCCAAGACACTAAATGATAGATGCTATTTAATTAGTTTCTGTAATTGCTGGAAAATAGTCTGGAAAGCCCTAGCTGCTGAGAGAGAACTGGAAATTCAACTGACACCTGCAGCAGACAGGAGTTTCCAGGCTGGCAGCGTTTTGGTTATTTCTCCTTCAATAAACTTCTGTGCAGAACTTAGTTTGCAAATGATAAAGTACGCCAGCAGTGGCTGAAAGGACAATTGCCTTCAAAGTCACCTTCAGACGGTAGATGCCCAAGATCAAATGCTGGTATGCAGGGACCTGTGTGGAGCTGGCACACCCACCCCATGCTTGTCCCAGCTCCTCAGCAGCCAGCTTGGCTTCTGGCTACAGCAACAATCATTAAAATCATTAAAAAGTACTTTGCATTGTAAAAGCGTGCAGATTTGGGCTGTTAATCTTGTCTAGTGTGAAGGGGTGGGGAGAGAGCAGAGGGAGAGTGCATGGCTTTGCACTTAGCAGCTGGAGCAGAGCGTGGCCAGGGGCTAGAGGGATGGGTGGCCAGGGTTTTGGCTCTCACCCATCTCTAGACTTCTTGCGAGCAACTAGCACAAAAATGTGGGCAGCTAGGCTGTAACTGGTAACCATCCTACGTGAGCTTACAAGCAACTGCACTGAGGGTGGCCAAGAAGGCAAAACATTAACATTCCCCAACCAAGCCATAGTATCTCCTTAGAAGGCACATTTGAACTATAAGAACAATATGTTTCTGGATGACTTGCGTCCCTGGGTCCCTTTCTCATGATGGGTACATACAAGCTAATGAGTTACCTGGGGTTCAGGTCTAGGCAGGCATCCCTGCTCCCCTTCACAAGCATCCCCTAGTTAGAGGGGAAGGAAGGGATGCTAGACTTGATTCCACCATCCCAGGTTCTTCAGCACCTACCTTGAACCTCCAGCGTCTCAATTTTATCAGTGGAGGCTTGCTGCTTTGCTGGCCTCTGGGCACCTGCATATCTGATGGTTGGATTCACCCACCGACCACACGGCTGTCCCTAGGTGATGGCTGGGATGGTTATAATACAATGGTTCTTTAGTACTGCCAGGCAGCCATATGAATTTCTCCAATCAGCTTCCATGATGATCCAAATTACATTTACATCTTAAGACCAGAAGACACAACGCCTTCTCTCTTTAGCTTATATACCTCACAGGCAATGCAATTTCACTTAACGGTCCTACGTATAGCCCAGTGGCTGGTAACAGCTCATCTCACATAAAGACATGCAGCTTTAATTTATAGACAAAAGCAAATGAAGAACCTGCAATCCCTTCTGCAATTTGTTCTGATGATTTAATTCTACCGCCATTATAATTTTCTCTCAATTTAGCCCCTATGGATGGCAGTTAGTGGGGATTCCCACTCTCCATGTGATGAAAGACTCCTTTCATACTGCTGCCTTCCCTCTCTGAAGGTGCTTCTAAGTTCTAATTATGACACCTCTTGGCTTTCTTTTTCCAAATTAAGTGGGTCAAAGTCTCAAAATCCTTCACTGCACAGCTTTTTTTCCAGCTCTCTTTGGTGCTCTTCCCTTTCTCCAGCACCCCAAGATCCTTTTTAATGTGCATCCTGCAAGTGGATGCAGGACTTCAGCACTTATTTCACTGGCATCATACCCAAACAAAATTACCTCCAATTCCCACACATTTTCCCTTTTTTAAAAATCTCCAAGAGTTGCATTAGCAGATTTTGGCCCAGCACCACTCTGGAAGTGTATATTCAACTATTCACCCACTTTGGTCCTACGTATTTTTTGAGTCACTGTTTCAAGGACTCTCTATCTTGAGATGTGCAACTTTAGAATTGGCTTTGGATTGAATAATGAAACTATCAAATGAAGCAGATCCCTCTGTAGGACTGTGCTCATCTCATCATTACAGACCAGCCTCATAACATTTGTGCCAACTGTAAATGTTACCAGCAGTGATTTTATGCTTAAATTCAGTGGATAGTGTCAAATCTAGCAATTATTCCTGCAGAACTCTGCCAATCTAATGGCTAAATATCCCATTAACTTATACAACTGTCTTCATGAAGCCAAGCATCAGTCATCAGCACAAGGCTGTGGGTGGGTGTTGTGTGTGCATGGAGGTGCTCCTCATACTTCCACTGCTACTGCCGGGGGCAATCCCCCGCGCAGCTCTAGACGCAATGCTCAGACAAACCCTGCCAAAGCTTCAGCAGAGCACGTCACTACCTGGCTTGCTGTTGTCATATGCTATTAATCAGTAGTTGGATTTTACTCTATGGAAAGGGTGCATATGGTGTGGGCTTGAAGGATTATTTCCTTTCTTTGTTGCTTCCAGCAGGTAAATGGTTACAGTGACAATTACAAACCTCATTTTCTACTCTTCTATGAAGAATTGCCTTGGTAAATTTGAACTGAAGGCTGCCAAGCTGACCCTTATGGAGGGGGAGAAATAGCCTGTGAAGTTCAAGGGAAGCTAACTGAACTGTTTTAGAGTTAGCCTTTAGATGATTTATATACCATTTTGCCAGATGTTTACTATTTCTTTGTAGCTTCTAATGACAAAATGGCTTCTTCCTTTTCTGTCAGTTTCAGTGCTTCAGTCTCCTTGAAAACTCCAGCAAGAGCTGGATAAGCAGAAAATATGCTGCAACAGCACAAATTTATTCTAATGCTTGTTTTGTGGACAGTTTGGGGTCCAAGTTTATCTGCCTGTGTCTGGTTTGCAGTCAGATATCTGAGTTCCCCAATTTCAAAAGCATTCAAATTCTCCTTCAGAGGAATCATGCCAAAAGCATTTCCTGTCCTTTGAAACCCCACATATGAACACGTTTGCCCTTGGTGGCTGACCTCAAAAGCTTCAATTTTGCTGAAGCAAAATGCTCTCATGTCTAAAATGAAAGAATGAGAGAAAACAGAAGGTAGCAAAGACGTGGCCCAAATGGAAATAAAGAAATGAGAGGGAAACACAGGAGGAGAGGGTGAAGAGGTGAAAGAGAGGATAGCCTAGATACACTCCGAATGCATATGTCACCAATGCAGATGTCACTGAGGCAGGAAAGGGGAGGCAGCAGGCGAGGACAGGGACCTGCCAGGAAAAGACCTGAGCAAGGATGGGCATGGGGAAGGCGACCCTGGCAGCACCAAGGGGCCTGCTGAGCCAGCAGTCCTCCTGGCCCATCTACAGTCTGAAAGCAGCTCCTCCTGAGCAGCTGATCTCTCACTGCTGGGAATTTCTCCAAAAAAACAGATCTGCACCCCTGTCTCCTCTGAGTTAAGTGAGGGCAGAGAGTCCCGCAGAGGTGACACTGCGCTGCGGTGGTGATGCCGCGGTCATGCCTCAGCGAGCTGAGATGCACAGCAATGCCTGGCATCACAGCGTGCTCCTGCTCTCCTCCCAGAGCTGGCTGCAGTGCTGCAGGGCAACCTCATCACTATCTTCAACAGCAAAGTGACCCCACAGCTCAGGATTGCTCATGTGAGCAACGAGTCAATCTTGTCTTTTTTTTTTTTCTGTTTTATTTCACAAACAGTCTTTCTGTCCGTGGGTAAAAAAGAGTCAGAGAAACACTGACACAGGGCTGGAAGAAGAGAAATAGATGTAAAGAAGAACAAACTAAAAATAAGGGATAAATTAATGCCAGCCACAATTTAATTTGCCTCTGTGGATTTATACTTGTGACGAATACATCCCAATGAGGTAAATGAAACAGAAGGTAAATGAAACAGAAAGAACAATCAATAACTACAGATCACGCATTTTGGCAGGTGGTGACCAGCCTGGATGAAAGCAGATTTTTGTCTGACTGTGAGGTCTCTTCCATCTTGATCAGGAGAGGGCAGTGGAAAGTGTTCCACTACCTGATGGATGTGGCAGGATGTAACACAGAGAAGACCACCAAGACCTTGCAAGGTGAGCTCTTGGCTGTGCTATTGACCATAACTGAGGTGAACTCTGACACCAGAACCAGCCTCCAGTGTGCTGAGAACAGCTTCAGCAATTGTGCACTGAGACAGGGACAATGCAATGAGGGCAAGGAGATCTCTGTCTGCCTTCCCTTAGCAGCCACAACAGACCTTCCAAGTCCTGAGATGATCCTGGTGAAAGGCTGACCTGTAGAAGTTGGGGTGACCAGAGAGAAGACAAATCACAGGAGAAGAGTCAGAGTACAACCTCTTCTTGCCTCCCAGGGCCAAATGAACTCCTAGGTGAGATGCTCCTTACTACAGAAAGGAAGGAGCCTGCAGGGCTGTGCTAAACCAGATGTTGGTATATGACGGGTAGAAGCACTCCTCCATTATGTGACCCAATCTGGGCACCACACAGGGCATCGATAATAAGGCCTGGTGAGGGAACAGGAGATATTACAACAGCCATCTCACAAATCCCCTCCTGGGGAGCTTGAAGTAAAATCCCTCCTCCCATCCATCTTGAACTGCAAGAAGCCCATTACCCCCAGCTCATGCTGCGCCAATAGAAAGTGCTCTCAGCATGGCTGCTAGCATGGAAGGAATGGGAAACATAAGGGAAAGAAGGTACTGGAAAAAGCCATTTAGCATCAAAGAGAGCTTCCCTTTGGTCCTTGAGGATGTAGTACAGTTGTTGCTGAATGTAAGTTTTAAGCACATTATTTGCTCCTCTGCCATGAAACTCCTGCCAAAATGAAAACCTCACGCAGGCAGGGGCTGTCACGCCAGTGCCAAGCAGAGATGCTCTGTGACTTAGTTTAACAGGAATAACCTGGGTGCATGGTACACGTCAGTAGCATCACCAATGCGGATGCATTTCCTTCAGCAGCTGCACTCCTGTGGTGAACAGGCATCACTGAGTTTCTGGTTGTTTAAAGCCCTGTGGAGATTTAATCTCCTTCCCTCACCAGAGCTGTCAGGGTGATGTCTCAGGGGTAAGGTGCACAGAATAGAGGTACTCAATTCTGTTCCCAGCAGAGACTATCACCAGACAAGACAAACCATGAAATGGCAGATATCTTGCTGATCCACCTGAATGCCAGCTGATAGGACCCCCCTGAGGTACCGTACAAAGGCAGCCCATTACTCCACAACATTCATCCTCATAAATCCAAGCATTCAAGACACCATCTAAAGAAGAAGAAAGCAGAGGTCAGGACAGAAGGAGCTTCTGGTACTCTAATACTTCAGAGTTCTTCAAGCAGAAACAAAGGAAATCCCAGAAAAGAAAGGCTTTGGGTCCCAGCCAGCATACATGCCACAAATTATGTCAGGATGGGAAAGTTGCTTGCTAAAACTTAAGGGGAAGAAGGTGAGGGATGTAAAGCATTTGGGCCCAGCCACCTCCACTTGCGATGCACTCACATGCTGCTGCAAGGGAACCTGTGCAGGTACATTTTCGGCACAAAGGAATCCTGGCAACAAAGTGGTCACCATTTGCAAAACAGAAATCAGGCCTGTTTTAGTGACAGCTTCTTACAAGCTCACAAAATACTACACTACCAAAATTATCCCTTTTCCCCCCCAAATTACTGATGTCACTGCCACTCACTTTTGACTCAGTACTAACACAAAGCCATATTCCCCACACAGCTTTGAATAGGGGATAAAAAGATCTTGTAAGCTTGCAGAAGAAATGAGATGTGAAACTGATCCAAGTTCCAATGCATTCAAGAGAAGTCTTTCAAAGTGAACTGTGAACCAAGCCTGGTCAAGAACCACAAAGTTTATTTTTATTATCACTTTTTTTTTTTTTGCAATGCCATACTTAAGTGATGACCAGTAAAAAGAGAACAAAAAGGTTCTGTGATTTGACCTCTCGATCTCCATCCTTCCTGTTTCCTGTGTGTGACCCCCTAGTTGGAGCTGGCCACACATACTTTAGTGGAAGATCTCCCACCACCATGGCGTTGGGCTCAGGCTGTGGCTGAGCATCCCTCACAATAGCATCCACCACTGTTCCATTAGACTCAGAGTGCCTTTCCCCATCTCTGTACCTTTTTGAACACAGCTGGGGCCTCAGCACTGTGAGATCTCTCAATAATGTGCTCCTGTTAAAATGAGGTAGCATCCCAGCAGTAAGAAAAGTCAATTTGTGATGAATATCACTTCTCTCTCTTGCTTCTCTTCTCTCTCAGAGGCATGTTCTGTAATAACCCATGACAACACAGCATGTGAAAATTTCACATTTAAACACCTAACACTTAAAAGGGATCCTGGCAGACAGGATGCCTGGGATATGTTTTCTGACCTGACGTTGACCCATGATGTGGCTTCATCACACCTTTCCATACCCCCCAAAGATATGGAAAAAACAGCACTTGTAAAGTGCTTTCGCACAAGCATCACAGCAGTGGTCTTCATGTGAACATGTGAGCCACCCCACACTCTGCTCTGCATATCCACTGGTGGGAACCACAGGCTTGGCCTCTTGCCCTGGCCACTGAAGGTCAGCCGCCTGCCAAGGACTATGGCTGCACCACCTCCACACACCTCAGGCCTGCAGACAGATTGCCATTCACACCCCTTCGGCACACAGCCTCACTAGCCCCTTCCTCCACTAGGCACTGGCACTTCTAGCTGGCCACCCCACTTCCAGACAGTCATGAGGGGTTGTTCTCTATCTTTGTTTTATATCTCTTGGGTCCTCAGTGGGACCTCCATGCTAGCTGGACCCTACTGGCAGTTGCTACCACCCCAGCCTCCGTGGTGCTCTATGCAGGAGATAGGGCATGGTGTGTGGCAGCAGGCACTCCAGCTCTTCCAGCTCTTGTCCTCCATCACACACGGTGCTGGTTTGTGAGAGTTACTCCAAGGAAGGTGCCAAAGCCACAAACCCCTATTTTGCTGCAGCCAAACGAGCTGTGAGCTGCAGAAGCCTCTGACTGAGTCCATCTTCTCTGGTAAGGCTGGGTTATGCAGACTCCACATTCTGAAGCTACTTCAGTTATCTACAGCATCTTTGTCCCTCCTTGTCTCACTCTTGGTGACCTGCTCTCCACCCTTTTAACTGCCCAATCTCACCCTGCTGGCCCCACTCTCACCAGCCAGCTGTTCCCAGCTCCTGCTGTCCCCAAAGTCCAGCATCACCAGATGCTGAATTGGGATGCACAACACATCGGTCTGTACAGAAAGAGTGCTACATGTCAGCTGGGATTCACTGCACGTTATGTGCCTGATGTAAAACCACAGAAGCTACAAGCCTGGTCACTTTGTGGGGCATGAGCCCCTCCATCCTTTCTCAGGTATTCACACGGCACCATAAGAAGGGCTGCCAGGTACACCAGACATCACTTTCCAACCTTAGTTTTGCTTGGGGAAGGCTGTCAGCCCCGCACCACGCAGCCAGGCTTCTCCAGCCTTCCCACTCACCATCTGTCCTGCCCACTTCTGCAACATCTCCCCATGTCGCGGGGGCTGAGGCTGCCCTCCCCACTGGGACAGAGTTAAGGTTGGGGTAGGTGTTGCCTGTGGCATATGGTAGTTCTTCCAAGCCTAGGATGCGTGGGAGAAGAGGAGAAAGCATAAACTCTTATACACTTGGGTCCAGGAACTTTTCTTCCTTAATTTGGTGGCTTAGGATGAGATGCAGCTCACATAGGACACAGCATGGGTGGCTCTGCTGCCAGCAGCATCCCAGGGATCATATCTCATGCTGCTGCACAGATGACATTGCCTTGATCAGATTTTGGCTAGCTAACAGCCCTGCTGCAAGAACTGCAACCCCAATGAAGTTTCATGATGTGCTAATTTTTAACTTTGTAGTTCTTAAGCTCAGAGGAGCCAGATGAATGATTACGCTCTCCAGTGAACTCTTTAGTGAACTATATTTTCCATGATTGGAACTTAAACTCATTAACTACTTAACCATGCTTTTCTGAAAACTAGAACTCCTGCTACAAGCAAAAAAATCAAACAGAGCCTTATCTATAGTGCTGTAACAGTGTCACTGGAACAACTGCAGCGGTGTGCAGAGCTGACAGCTCGGCAGTGCTCTTTTTGATGGTAACTCAGCACCACGTGTTAGGACATACCTAGAAACAATCCCCAACGATTATGGACCACTTTGGGACATTCCACTGTTTCTAATCTCCTGGTTGCCAGCAATAGTTTGAGCTATTTTGTTCCAAGTGTAGGAAAAAATGAGAGGAACTACTGTGTTAGTAGGAAGATGCCTCCTGCCTCATCCCTGCAATGGCTTCCACTGAGTGAAAGGGAGCCCTGGCACCCACCTATCCCTCCAGAAGGGAAATTACCCACTAGGATGTCTGAAATGAGAAAGAGAGAAAAAAGAGCATATTTGGGGTTTCAAAGCACTAGCACTGTGCAGACCCCTTGCTTTCTACTGGTATCAGCTGGCATCTGTCCTTCTGAGGGCACAGCATTGGAAACAAGGCCTGGACATGATCTACCATCTGGTCACCTGCTTTCTCCTTCTCCAATGAGACAATATCCATGGACTTGCCAACTGTCCTGACGATCCTCCAGTGATGGAACTGAGGGAGCACACTCCATCAGACAGGCCAGAAGATTTGCCCTCAGAAGCCCTCACAGTCAGAGCCCAGGATGCCGTTTAGAGCTCAGGCACATCCATCTGATTTTTTTTTTTAAAAAAAAAAAAAAGTCTCAGCAGCTTCTCATACATAGTACAGAGAAAAGAGACAACTTCAGAGCACCAAGAACAAGCACGTGAGCAGAAGATAAAGTGGGGCAACGGAAAGAACAAAAGCAGAAAAAGATGTGATGCCTCAGCACAGATCTTCTTGTGACAGGATCTGCAATGCAAATATTTCCTGGAACTGCAGGATCATGAAAAAAGAGCTTTCCTGTTCCTCTGATGCAACTGTTGTTGGAATTGTTCCCTTCCCTTTAGGAGGGAGACCATTTGCACCAAGAACTGAGGTGCCCTCCTTGGTTTCCTCTTGCTGAATGAACAGACAGGAGGGGTAGAAAGAGACTTCCCCTGTTTGACTCTCATTCAAGATGGGCAGCATTGTGCTCTGTATTAACAATATCTCTTCAGTCAATCACATTTGGCTCTGCAGGGTGACAGCCTTTCACCAGGCCAACCAGCAGCTATTATGGAGGGTGTTACTCAAGCAGATCTTCTGCAAGAGGTCTGGAAGAGCTGAGGAGAAGAAAAAGCACTTCCCTAGGTCCCATATTTCACTATGAATATATACATTCCATATTTCATGCTTCCTCTTTAGGCTCTGAACACTGACCCTGGCTTCTGGCTTTCTTGGGAAAAGAGATTTAGCAAGCAAATAACCCCTTCCCAGGGACTGGTAAGCAATGGTCTCCCCCTGACCTTCTGCTTAAAAGGTGGCAGGGACCAACATTAACCTCCATAACCTGCACATTTGAATTGCACTCCTGTTGCATTTTACATGGGTAGCAAGAGGCAGCTGAGACAGTTTTAAGTGGTCTCTCTCTTCTGCAGCTTTTCTAAGTGTATCAGTGAGTGGATGACCATGGCTTTCAGAAACATCTACCTAGGAGGTTTTCCCTTTTATATTTAGACAGGCTAACTGATCGCACTATGTCATGCCCAATTAGAGTTCTTAAATATGGAAGACAAGATAAAACTAGTCATGGATAACTGCTGTTTGACTCTGCCAATACAAACAAGACAAATACGTATTTTAAAATGTCAAGTGGCTGCTGCCTTCACCTTTCTTCAGTGATTACTTGGCTTTGGTAGCAAATAAACGATGTTTGTACTCACCAGCTTTACTTTTCTGAAAAAAAATCCAGCTAAGTTTTAAACATTTAAACACTTAAGACCATTTCATAATTGGCAGAAATAAGAAAAGTCACCATCAACTCTTCAGTGTAGGTGTAGGCTGTCACAGCAACAAGACAGACAAGAAAAATAGCCAGCCCACAGTTTAACCGGGGCAGTACAGAGCAGTGGGGAGGAAAGAAGAGGAAAATATGTCCTGAAAAATCAAATGCAATAACTGCTGGAATGTTTGGAAAAACATGTGCCTTCCATTCCCTCCCTTAAAGACCTTCATTCTTTTTCAAAAGAGTAAATGAGATGGTAAAATCCTACACCACCACCAAAAGCATCACTGTTCCAGGTCATTCAGCTCAAGCAATTGATATCTCAACAGGAAAAATAACCATACTCACACAAAAAACAACAAACCACCAAACAGAATAGTGGCAGGTAATCTGAGAGCTTGCTCTGACATTCAGCAACATCAGCAATAAACCCAAGTGGCCTTTGGAAGAACAGGACCTGGGCTGTGGCCAGGGACCAAGCAGCTTCTCTCCTTCCTGCTCCACAACAGCATCCTCACTTGTGCCGTTTTCAAAAATAACAGCTTGGACTTCAGACTTGTTCTCTGTTAGTCACTCAGGATTTTATCTCACATTGATTTATCCCCCAGTAAAGGCAATTTTAAATCATTAAGATTTAAGTCCATGCGTTTGATCCAAGGGAAATCCACAAACGACAAGACTAATAGAGAAGCTCGTGAAATGCCTGTTTAATACAGGGCATTTAAGTGCAACTGCAGGTCCAAGCTAAAAAAAGGCTATTTACATTGGAATGCAGGAAGAGAAAGACCAATGAAGTAGGACTGCAGGGTTAAGACATCACTGTTACAGGCATTTGAGATGCAGACTCAAATGTGCAGATGTTTGCATTGGAACAGAAGAAAAACTGAAAGGAGGATGACTGAAGAGAGATATAATGTACTTAGCAGAAAGATCAAGTGCTCTCATGTCTAGAAATGGCTTAGATATTTTTATGGTGGACTTAATACATTGGAAAGCCTTCTGTAGCTCGTGGTTGTAGACCAAATAAATCAAAAAATCCCTTCCAGCATTAACCATCTATTGATCTTCCACAGGGCTGTAATTACACTGGGGAGCTCCACCGTTGAACAGCAGCTGTATCCTGGATCCAGCCACAGCTCTTAGCAGTGAGCTGTGTCGCAGGTGTTTATAAAGCAATTGAACAGGTGAAAACCCTCATTTTCACCCACAGAAGATAGTTTTTTCAGCCTAAGCTGAAAAGTCAATTTTCTATTATAGGTACTTTAAAAAGTGTTGTTTGGCTTTAACCTAAGCATCCTGCAGCTCAGGCTTTGCTGAGGCTACTGTATTTCCACCACAGGACTATGAGACTGTTGACAAGCCATGGGGCCCACTAGCAAAAGCTTTCAGCAGACCAACTGCCCACAGAAATATTTCAGGTTTGCTTTCTCATCTCTGCCTCCTTGAAGGCTGCTTCCTGCATACTTGGGAGCATCTCTGCTTGTTGTTACCTCTGTGTTATGAAGAAAGTCCAAACGCTTCCATGATATGCGCATGGTTTACGTGATGGAAGCAGCAGACCTGTCCAAACAGCTGGGAGCAAAGGCTGCATTAGGTGCAGAAGGAAACTGCAGGCATTGCCACCACAAGACAGCTGGCTGTCCCGCATGCACAGTGCTGAGAGCATATTGTCATTGGCTGCCACACAGCCCTGCAGCTGTCTGGCCGGTGCCTTGTGTCTCAGTATTTGTTGTGTCAACACTCAGACACATTCATCATCCCCTGCCTATGATTGCAAGGCAGAGGTAAGGGCTTCACAGCTGATGCAAAGAAACACATTAAGCTATACACGCTACAGTGTTTTCTATTGCAGATTAGGCAACAGGAGAGCCTAGGCCAGGAGGGAAAACAGGAGTGATGACCTCAGTCCTTCGGGCCAAACATTGGGCTCCAAATCCCTCAGTGCACTCATCCTGCCTCTCCTGAAACTTACGCCAATGCCCCAGAGCTGCAGTTCCCTTGACCATCCGGGAAACCCTTGGGAGCCAGCAGGCACACCTAGGCCAAACCCAAAGGCGCTTTTCCAGACAAACTTCCACAGGACAAACCCTGTTTATCCCCGCCGCCGCATCCTCCTGGTGCAGAGATGCTCAGCGGGGCAGCGAGCAGCATCCGGACGAGGACCAACCGGGGCTTCCCGCGGGGTCAGGCCCGGCCGGGGAGTGCCGGCCACCCCTCCCCGGCTATGCCCATAACCGGCTGCGGGGACCCCGCCCGCTGCCGCCGGCACCGCAGGGCGCGGCGGGCACCGAGCAAAGCTCCGCACCGCGCAAAGCTCCGCACCACCCCGCTCTCGGCAGCAGCTGACGGCCGCCCCCGCGGCGCGGCTGCAGGTCCCGGCCGGGCTGCGGCTGCCTCCCTAGGTTTCCCCGCTCTGCGGGTCCCCTGATCCCCTGACCAACTCTGCGGGGGTCCCAGGCCCCTTCCCCTCCCCGCCGCCTTTGTCCCCCGAGCCCTCCGGGCAGGGGCGGCTGCCCCCGCCGCCGCTCACCTCCTCCCGCTCAGCAGCAGCCGCCTCCGGCGCAGGGGTACTGTCCGGGCCGCTCTCAGCAGCCGCCTCGGCTTCCCCCTCCGCGGACATCCTTGGCCCTCACCGGCGACGGAGGTTGCGGGCCCCCGAGCCGCCCCCCGCGCCCAGGGCCGCCCCGCCGGGTCCGCCCGACTCCTTCCACCATCCCAGGCAGGCGGACAGGGAGGGAGGGAGGGAGGCGGCGGAGGGGAGGAGAGAAAGGCGAGGCGGAGGAGGGGGGTGCCCCAGCCGCTCGCGGCCCCCCCAGGTGGGCAGCGAGCGCCCGGCGGCTCCCGGCGATCCTCTGCGGGCTCCCTCCCGCCCCCCCTACCGGGGCGAGGAGCCCCCGCCCCGGGGATGCTCGGCGCAGCTTCCCGCCGCCGCCGCCCGCCTCTCCCGGCTTTACCCGAAACCCGCACCTCGCTCGGGTTGGCGGCGGGACGAGGCTGCAGGACGGGGAGGAGGAAGGCTGCCCCTGGGGCAGCAATCCCACACAGAGCAGCCAGACAAACTTCGCCAGAGAAGCTCCGCATCTCTCCCGGCCGCAGNCTCCCTGCACTGTCAGTATTCCCTCCTCCCGCCTGTATCCTGCACCCAGCACATCCAGGCATCATCTGCTGTCCTGCTGCCCAGGACTGGTGTACTGCACCATCTTATCTCTGCATGTTTGCTTCATGTTTCGTTACACACTTTGCCTTGTGAGGCTCATCTCATTTGATCTGTTTCTCTCTCTGTGCCCTACAGCAGTATATATTTTAAATGCTTAGTAAAATCCTGCAAACAGGCAAGCAAGCAGACTTGAAGCATCAACCTTAGCTTTCATATTTGCACCTCAACTCCTGCCACAACATGCTTGCAGCTTTTCAGGCACGCTGCTCTGCACAACTCAGCTCCAGCTTAAAGGCTGCCTGCAAGGTTGGTCAAGAGGGCTGCAGAGCAGGCGCTGCTTGGTGTGTGTGTGAATGCACAAACACCCCAAAGCTGTGATTCTGTTAGAGTGTTGAGTCTGCTAAATATGGATTTCAGGACATTGATCACATGGGATGACTCTTGGCTGATCCCAGAGGGAGCAACCCACCTGGCTTTGGAGGTGAAGGGCACCCACAGGAGACACCTGGCAAACTCCCACTGGCTTCTGTAGCTATTGACCACACTGTAGCACATGCACTGCCACTGTAACTGCAGCCACATGTGCCTTTTTCTCCCCTGAGCTCATCTCCTTCTGCCAGGAGCAGCATTTGTTTAGATGCATCCAGCATATATGTGCAAAGTAGTCTGGTTTTTTGCTCCTGTCAGCCCCAGAGAGGAGCTGCCAGAAGCACAGTGCTAGACAGTACAATACAGGTTTCCTAAAACACATGAAAATGCACGTTTTAAATACCTTGTTTCCTTCCTGTAAGTGGCACAACAGGGAACCATCTCTTGGGGATAAGTTGACCAACAGATGAGCAGGGATCACATCTGGGATGCAGGAAAGGAGCAGCAGAGAATGGTTAAGGAGTGCCCCAGTTTACTCAGTGAGACCTGTAAGGGAAGAGAGAAATTAAAATCCCGTTCTGCTTGGTCAGCTTGTGTGTTTGTCTGGATGGTTTCAGTGACTTCCCACACTATAAAAAACGGTGGCAGCAGTGGGACATGATAGAGTGCTGCAGTTAGATAGGAAACATACCAAGGCCAAAGAACCGTCCATGGATATATCTGGACCAAGCATCACAAGTGCCAAATTCTCCTGGTAGGGACCATTACACAGCAGCAATCAAAGGCACCAGCAGCAATGATGGAAGGCAGCAAAAATGGGGTTTGGTATGCTGTGAGGCAGCAGGGAATGGGGACCCCCATTTGGTAAGGCAACAGGAGCGGGCAGTTCTCAAGTCAGGGCCCCACTTTTACAGACAGCAGGGAGAGGCTGTGCAGGGAGGCGTCAGCCAGCCTAGCAGAGCAGCCCAGGAGTAACAGCATCAGATTTAAGAGCTGAGTCACACAAGGACAGACAACAAGGACCTGGCAGAGCTCAGGTTTGTCTGTCATCCCTTACTGAACAGTCACCTCTGTTTAATAAATACATCTAATACCCACTGGGCTTTGGGGCCGCCTGAACAGCCTCAGGAAGGTTTTTAATTCATTTTCATTTCCGCAGACACTCTGCTTTTGATGTTGAGTAACCTGTGATATATTTAATCTAAACCAATCCTGCTTGGTGCTTTGGTCTGCAAGCAGTCCCAGGGACTGGTTCTCTAGCCCTTCCGCCTTTAAGAGAAGGCAGCATCTCTTGCAGTGATATACCCCCCAGCTGAGCACAGGGTTTTGATCCTAAAGGCAGAGGCCTGTACATCTTCCTACCTGACACGCTGTCAGCATCCTGGTGGCACCCAAAAACATGGGAAAAAGCTCAGAGATGAAGGAGACCCAGAGAAGAGAAAATGGAGGTTACTAGCCCTGAGACTGAAGATTTAGAAATGTCATCTATCACTCAGTGCCATTATTTCCACCTCTGTGGCTCCAGATTCAGTGCATCAATCTCCGTTATCAAGGCTGCCTTCACAACCTGGAGAAAAAGGAGGAAAGAGGAAGCTTGAATTCCAGGAAGTACTGCAAAAGCTGTGCAAAGCTCATTTTTTAATTTCAGAAATGCAGAGGATCAGTGTCACTGGTGTAAGCTGCCTGAAGGGGCTATTTTTGTTCTTTGGAAGCTTTTCCCTCTATTCTAATAGAGATTAATTATGAATATTTATATACAGTACAAAAATGTGATAAGCAGTTTACAGGCTGGCTTGCAAAATATGTATACCATATTGGAAAAATTAGCTTCCTTTTCTGGGCTTTGTGCCTGGTCACTCACTCTTTCTAAATGGCTAGCAGGGAACAGAGACAATACGTGTCTGTGGTGCTGCCTCTCCCGCTCAGAGCACCAAGGAATTGGCGCAGTCAGGAACTGCAGTCTGCCTTGGTTTGAAATCAGACCCCTGCCACAGGGAGCATGCCTCTGCTAAAACACTGGTAATCCCTCCTCTGAGCCCAGCTGGGCCACGCCACTGTTTTAACAGGCAGAATTTTGTTCTGCTCTTTAATGAAACACAGCATTTGGGCTAAATTTGCCAAGGTCTGATACAAGGTATATATGGGAGCTTTGTGCCTGTCTTCCAGATGAGACAGCTACTGGGATCCTGAGCGCTTACGGCTGTCAAAACTCAGAGCACATTAATGAAAAGAGAAACATTAAGCCTGCTGTCCAGGGGAGATTCCTACCAGGAAAATTGCAGTCTGACAACTTCAAATGATTTCTCTGCTGCTCCGAGAAACAGCATAAATTAATATGCTGTTAAGGAACTGCCACATGCTGCCCCAAAAGTGAACAGGAATGGCAGGAGTATTTCCAGTACAGATGGTTTCTAAGTTGACTTATGCAAATAGGCATATAGGAAGAGAGGAGCTAATGTTAAATATAAAGAATGTCATACTGTCCTATGACTTGTGTGATCTGCCAAAGAATGAGACAGCCCATCCCTAAGGAGCAAGCCCACTTATTTCAACAGGCTCTCAATCAGCCCNTTTTAAATTATAAATTTAAACATCTATTGTAGTCACAAGTGGCATTTCTCTCACTGTATCTGTTCATGAGCATATATAATCCAACGTATGTCTATTAGCCTTTGCAAAGCCTGTAAAGGGAGAACACTGCACTGCTTCAATATTAGCGCTTAGCGTAATATTTGTGAATTAAATTGTGGGCATCGCAAAAGAGAATCTGTCTGGACCATTCACAAAATGAGCTTTGATATCCTTTTAGTAAGTAAAAAGCTGAAGGGAGACATCAATAATTTATTAGCACTTGGATTACATCCTCTGGTGCTTGTAGTTTGCTGCCTTCTTGGAGAAAAAGAGGACAAGGGCAATATTGTCTCTTGGGTTGTAAAGTTTTTGCGTTCTCTAACATCATGATGTTGACAAAGGATGCCTTATTTTGAGTGGCATTCTGACTTCGCAAACCCATGACTCTCAGTGCAATGGTCATAGCCACAAGAACCACAGTGGGACAGACCACCATCCTGGTGTCATGGGGCCTTTCCATCTACCAGCATGAAATGAGCTGGGAGGCATTGGTACCATGCATGGTACACAGGTATCCCTGCTGTAAGCTGCAGTCTCATTGTTCAAAGATGCGTGGGCTTTAAATAGCCAATGTACGAAACTGTGGGTTAGGGGGACCCAACACAGCTGGACAGCATGAGTGCCACCCACAGAGATTCGAGGCCCAAGACAAGGGCCCTCTCTAGAGGTCAAAGTGTTCCTCATTCCTTGTTACCTTCTGCCACTGCCACTTCCTGGCACTGCCCACCATCTATTCATTTCTCAATCTATATTCTAGGCTTTTTTCTTCTATATTGTCTCCCTCGCGCCATCTCTTTTCTAGCTGCAGCAACACCCGCTCTCAGCTTAGTAATGCTATCGTTGTCCTGTGCAGATATGCCAGAATTTGCACTGACATTTGCTCTTTTCTCTCAGAATGCGGTGTTCTCCCTTCTCATCTATTCCTCTGTCGTGTCTTTCAAATATAGCACCAGCCATCTATTCCTCTTCCCCTTGTCTTGCTCTGACGTGCTATTCCTAATACCTGAACAGTTACCAAAACTTCTCCTTTCCCAGCTTTTTCAGCCTTTGTGTCCTGAGAAACCTTCCCACATTCTGTCTCAGTCACTGCCACTGAGACCCACACCTCATCTTACCATGCTCCCTTGAGCCATTCCCAAGAAACACTCAGCAAGGGCACTCCTCTGCCATCTGAATTGCAGCAGAATCCAACCTCTCTCTTCTGCTTCTTCAGGCTGCTGCCCTTCCCTTTAGTGGCTGCTCATGAGGAGGACATCTCCAACTTCCACTGACAGAGCACATACTGTCCTCTCACCCCAGGTTGGACACAAAGGGCCATAGGCAGCATGAAGAACCTAGAGCTGCCGTTGCCCTTCTCTGTGCACAGGGTTTTTGTTTTCTGTAGGTGTTTTCTGTAGGTGCAAACATTTCCTACTCCATGAATGCTCAGAGCTGGATAAAACCAGAGATGCTCTGAGAGGCAGGCAGCAGTGAAAGGCCATGCCCACCACAGCCCACCCACTCCCTTGGAGGCTGAGGACATTGGTCACATTGTGCCAAGCCCAAGCCAATGGACTCTGCTGTTCAGAGGGATTTTTTAATGCTACTCAGATCCTGTTCACAAAGTGCTTTGGAGCAAATGAGGACAAGTCTTTTTATAAACATTTTAAAGGCATTCCAATTTCAATGGGCTGCTGCTTTACCCGAAACGCCCCCAGAATTTGAGCCCCCAGAGTATCTCACCTCAGCACTGAGGGGCCTTGTAAATCGAAGAGGGCAGCAATGGAAGAAACAAGAGGAAAGGGAATTTGCTTGACTGTCCACAACATTGTTATCTTAAAAAGGAAAGAGCTCTTTAGACACAGTGGCTGACCAGAGGAGCAATCCTAAGTCAGGCAGTTCACCAGTGGCTCTGCACAAATGCAGTGTGTATGGCTGGAGAAGGAACAAACACATACCTCTGGTCCTTAGCAGGAAACACCTAACTATCATATGGCTCAAACATCTCCTTTCCAAAGTTAAGCTCAGAGGCCCAAATCTATGCATTGCCCTCCACATCTGATGTCTTCTGATGCAGAACAGCCATCTGGGCAGTGACACTCTAGAGCCAAGTCAATAATTCGGCAGATTCCCAGCATTTTCCCATGGGAAAAAGCAGGGCAGTTGCTGCTGCAGCACATCACCAGAAGGCAGCCTGCCAGCCCCCAGGGCTCTTGTCCAGTGCCAAACAGATCTTTAAATGCACAACCCTCAGTGACAAACCAAAATGAAAAGGTGCACATAACATATCTGAGCAATCAGTGTTCCAACACAGTGACACTGTGCAACTACTGATGTTATCTCTACTGTTTCTCCTGTAACTGTGTCACTAAAGAAAAAGGCTTTTACATGTTGGTGCTGCTAGTGGCACTGCTTGCCACTAACAGGAGAAGAACTCTGACTACAAGCCTTCCTCTGGGAACCATTGACTCTTCCGCTCCTGACATAGGCAACTGTCACAAGAGATCACAACAGCTATATTATGTCTTTAAAAATAAAATAAAAAAAACAGTGAAGAGAATACGTTGTCAGGCAAACAGTGGGCATAACAGAACACTCCAGAAGAAGTGTTTTCACATCAACCTGGTAGAGAAATATGGGTAGCTGAAGCTTTCTGATGACTTTGCATCTATCACCAAGTACCACCAGTGAGGGAAGAGCTTTGTCCTGCTGCTAGGCAGGCACCAAACACCACAAGTACTGAGCCTCTGGGCAAAGAAAAAAAAAATAAGGGATACAAACACATACTGGATGGAAAACTAGGAAAAGCATTTATTTAATATACAAGGTGATATCCTTAGAACATTCATCTTCCTGATACCACTTCCAGCTCATTAAGTGCTGCTTTTAGACAGATTTTTTTTTTTTTTTTTTGCTAGGCTGCTTGTGCCTCCCTGCCCAGAAAGCTGGGTGAAAACAGTGTGTGTTGCTCCTCAAGAAACAGAAACACACATCACTAGCATGCTCCTCTGGGAATCCACAGGATCTCACATCATTCCCAAGGATGATGGAAAATTAGCTCTGGCTTAGAGAGACTCCATGGGTGAATCCTCATACAGACAAGGTACAGCAATCCACAACAACCCTCAACATTTTTAAAGATGAAGGCTGCTTTGCAAATCAAGAAACAAAACTGCTTCAGACAGGTTCTTTGCAATCCCAGGCAAAGCATTATAGATTTTAACAACAGACACAAACAAAGGTTCCACACAAGATTTGACTCACCCAGCCGGGGGGGAAGGGGAGAACACACCTCCAGCTACAGAGCACCCTAACACCACAACAAGAAGCAACCCAGTTCCAAGAGGCATTCTCCTCTCAGTGGCTGGCCCTTATATGCACCCAGGGTGCCTCCACCCCGGGTCTACCCCTTCCGGTCACAGGGGAGCACAGGTGCAAACAATTGACCTGTGCTCCCTGGGCCAGCCACAGCCCTTCACCAGGCGCTCAATCACTACTTCAAGCCCTGACCGGACAGTTCCCCTACAAGGCAAAACCCCAACTCTGTGTGACTGCAGTTAGTTCTGCCAGATCACTGAAATCATCAGGACACCATGATCACTGTTAAAAACTCTTGGCAGATCTAGCAGCATTAGCGTAGCTATTTACAGTTAAGTACTTCAGGCTCAGGTCTACTGGCAGTATCAGCTAGCTACTGAGCATGCATCTACCCTGAATATTGAGCTCTCCAAACCCACATAGCAAAGGCCATGCCTTCTGTTCACAGGGTGTGAGACTGTGATTCTGGGAGAACTGAGCTTCCCTGGGCACTCACTTTGATGCATATTTTGGCTGATGTGGGTAGGATTTGTATAAGGCATGTATGCATTACTCCCACCCTACTTGGATGCAGAAGTATAAGGTTTTCCCCAACCTTACAACAGAAAATAATTTGAAGAGAAGAAAGGAACAAATCCTGAACTGCCAAAAATCCAGCCAGTTCTTCAGGAGATTTGCCACTGAGGACAATCATCTGAGCACATCCAGTGCTTTAAACTGTCTTAAATTGCATGAAATATGAGGCTTAGGCACTTTGACAGGCTTCTTTTAAAATCTACGACAGTAGACTTGACTGCATCCACTACACTGCTCAGATTTTGGCAGACAGATCCAGCAGCAGCCAAAAGAGACACTGTCCTCAGCCCAAGGAAGCTGAAGATCAGAGATGTTGCTTTCCTCAGTGACAGAAGGGGCAGACAGCATTGCCAGGCAGGGTCAGCTCAGAGACTGCTTTCTTTAAGCCTTCTGCAAACCAGTGAATGTCAATGATGATGCATTTACCATCTGTGCAAGCAGTGATTTTCACCTGTAGTACTCCTCAGATGCAGTGTTTGAAGGATTTGACTTGAGAAACATATTTGCTTGACCGCCCCTTCTAATTTCCACAGTGGTCTGTCCTCTGCAGTCTCAGCTGTGTCAGCTCACTTTCAGCTGGATTTTATTTTGATGTTGTAATGAGGTGAGGAAATCCAGTGTGATAACCACACTTTACACAGACTAAGCAAGAAATATCTTTATTTGCTGAAGATGTGTGTTATTTCAGGATATTTTCATTTAGGCTGATAAAAATGGCATTTCTATAGAAACAATTGATAAAGCAAACAACCAAGAGGAAATCCCATGCTAACTATCGAGAGCCAACATAATGCCTGGCAGATGCATTGCTAGAGATGAGTAAATACTCTGCTGTTTTGGACTTTTAAAATATGCAACCTCTCCTCCTCACACGCTGCAATCAATTCACATTGAGCACGGATCCATGCTTTTTACTGGTAAGCAAGTAGAGGTTTGATCTAAAATATTCTTGCTTTACATAGTCCTGGGAATGCAAGCAGCCTGTGCTCAGTGAGGTGTTATTGTCACAGACAATACTTGTGGGCATTCACCCAGCAAGTAGGCCAGAGAGCTGCAGGAAAAGCCACCCAAAGCTCTGTGGATGGATCTCTCAGGATAATCAAATACAGGCATCATCTCTCCTTGCCTATCACGCTCTCCCACCAGCAAGAACGCTGCCATTGATTACTCACAATCCAGTTCCACTCTCGCACATGCACATTTCTTCAAGAACACACATTATTTTTTTTATGCCACAGAGACTCCTGCTGTGCTTTGTGTGACACCACTGTGTGTACATTCCTGCTTTGCTGCTTTGGGCTCTGACTCTTCCAACTGGATTCCTGCCAAGACAGGTGCTGATGTGCACCTAAGCGCAACCACTCCTTTGAGGCACAATATATTACTGTCTCTTCCAAGTACAAGGCTCAGTCCCTTGCAGAATTGAACCTATAACACAGGTGACAACTCAACTCCTTTTTCCAAAGGAGCGCATGTAGGGATTTGTATCTCGGATCTATTCCGTATTATCACCAGTTTTCCATTCCCAGGTAAACTTGTGTGCTTCCCACCACCCTGTCCTTCAGCTACTCTGTTCTTGACTTCATTCTCTGTTTTCTTGAAACAAACCTCTAGGATTATCTGTCTCTTTGACCACCTGCTTCTTAGGCAACTCATCCTGATATTTATCATCTCTGCAACACAGATAACACTGTTGCATTTACAGATTTACTCTTTCTAATCCCACTAAGGCCACTGCCATATTGTCTTTGTTGTCCTGAGCCCTTCCATTTCACAGTTCAGTGAGAAAGCATTTGGTTGTAGGCTCTCACGCTTCTCTGCTTTGGAAGACCAAAAACATCCACCAGAAAGTCACGTGGAGCCATTTGTTCATGGCAAGCAAGAAGAAGGGGATGTGGAAGAACATCAGGGCTTGTGACAAGACTGATGAAATTCTAAATTAAATCTCACAAAACAGCTCTCCTTTAGTGAGGAATGTTTGAGTTCACCTCCAGCAACTCTTATAGATGCTCTGGTGGGAATTTCCTTGCCAGAACAGGTTAGCTGATCCACGTAAATGTGTAGATACTTATAATTTATAGGATAAATATGAAGATGCAGAAGCATGATTTATTGATAGAGCACAAGCTATATATAGTACTCTTAACTGTATTATTAAAACAGGAGGTAAATAATTAATGGAATAAAGAAAAGATACATAAAACACCGGCAGTTTTGACAGGAAGTACTCCTGTCTTGCAATAATTAAGATTAAATAGATTTGGAGCGTATTTTTAAAGCTTTCTGACAAAAAAAAAGATTATTTGCTCCCTTCACATGCATGCAAAGACTCACTGTGTGTGGCTGCAGAACTTGTACAGCCACATCTCATGCACACATACACATCTCCTGGGTTTAAGAGGAAAAGACAATGAGCAGATCAGCCCTAGGAACTGTAACTCAAACAGGCCCTGTCACATCTCAGGCCATCTAGTTTGTTGAATTGATTCAGTTCAAGACACACAAGGTCAAATACCCTGCAACACTATTAGGATATTTTTCTTTTCACTGGATGTATAGTAATTTATTTACATAATTTCTAAACTAACAGCATTACCAAGGTCAAAGTGATCTTACAAATAGTTGTTAAATTCCCTGGAGCCAGAACAGCTCAACCTCAGACCATCTGAACAGTCTCAACATTTAATCGAAACACAGTCCAGTGCAACCAGTGCAAAAGCTGCTCTGTCTTATTACCCGGGTAACAGAACCCAAATGTCTTTGTCGGGGTTCAAGGCAAATCATTCCTAAGTTCAGTAACAGTAAAGCCTCAGAATGCGGGGCTTTACCACCCCCACTACTCCCACCAGTGCATCTGCCAAATCCTTCAGTAAAATCAATGCCCTCTTGTCTCATCTAAAGATAAACAGTGCAATAAACTGAAATTCAAGTTCTACATTTTGCCTCAGGCACAAATATAACCCACTGATTTCAAAAGATTTTAAAGCAGTGCTACACAACCTTCACTGAACCACCAGCAACAATGCACAAAAGCCAACAAGGCACTAGAAGGAACACTACACTTCTCACTTCCAGACACTATTCCTGTGGCAGCCACAGAGTCCCGCTGCCATCAGCAGCATCAGATGGTTCAATGGAGAAGGGATTAGAAACTGCTGTTCTCAAGGTTTAACTGCAAGAAACTTGAACAATTATTTTGAAGCATTTCCTCGAACCCAAACCAGCAGAGTCCGGGAATGACAAAAACTAAGTGGGAGATGCTGACGGTAGGGTAACAGTTGATTTCAGTGAAATGGAGAATTGGACCTTACGTTTCTCAACAGTCACTGCTATTCCTGAACTAGCTTTGACTTTCATCTGATTCCAGTTCCTTTAGGGAGTGCAAAGCAGAGCTCTACCAGCTGATGAACTGCAGTGTGGCAAGGCAGCACCACGGAAGCACTCCAAACACTCTTGAGGCTCTCTTCTGAGAATCTCCAAATGTAATTAAGAGCAGCTCTATTTATTCCTCCTGCCTGGGCCACCTATAAGCACCAGATATAACAGCAGTAACTGCTCAAACACCTATGCCAGAATCAGGTAGAAAAATACCCACTCATGAGGCTAGAAGTGGGCTCAATCTTGGCTACTTAGATGGTCTAACTGGGTATCTTCCAGTGATTTTGGTGGTTCTTACCTTAAGAAGTGCTCAACTAAAGCAGGGCAGTCTTCAACTTCACCATCTCAGGACGAATGCTGCCTGTCCGAAGACTCACAGCTGAGGGAGATGTTTTCTGCCCAGCATTTTCACAAAGAATTTCAGCTTTGTACGAGTGCATCACAACCCCGCTTCACTGCCACTGTGGTTAAGACCAGTTGTGCGTTGACAGGATTAAGGTTTATCTTAATTTCTATGGCGATTTAAGTGTCAAACTTGTGTCTGGCTGCAATTTTGCTGTAGTATCACAGTTTTCTGAAGGGATAAGAAGACAGGTGAGATCCAGCAGACGAGAACGTGCTTCACTCCATGCAGTACTGGGCGGGAATGACAAAAACCTTCCCAAACAGCAGGCCCACCTGGGCCCAGGTCTCCAGCCAGTGTCCAGGTTCATGCCCATCTCGCAGGTAAAAAGGCTGAAAGGTGGCCAAGCACGGAGGCTGATGACCACTACTAAAATCAGTGCTTCTGGAAGTTATGGCTGCTTGCCAGCAGTTTTTAATAAAGGCTGACATACATGAATAATACATGAATATTCAGACATGAATAATAAAATATAGCTCCACTTCTATGGTTTTACGTATTCCTTCTCCTGCAACACCTCCAGTCTCGGGCACACACACACACCCTCTCATAACGAGAAGGAGCAGAGAATACATTGACAGAGATGCATTTCTCTGTGTGGGCACACGCTTTCAGAAGGGGGTGCCCTGTATTTACACCTAACGCAAACGCCCGTCAGGACGCTCATTTGGGCTGCACGAACCAACGAGGATTTGGGGAAGTACTTCAGCGGCGGGACCGCTCCTCACAGCGCACCAAGCCCCAGCTGCTCCACACATCGGGCAGCGGGGGGAGGGACAGCACAGGAGGCGTATGAGAGCCTCCGCGGCAGCAGTCCCGCTGCGCGGGGTGGGAAAGGCAGAACCCCGCACGCCAGCCACCAGAAACACCGCAACCCGCAGACACACCGGCTGAGGGGAGCGAAAATGGCGGCGCCCCGCCCCCGCCGGCGGAGAGAAGCGCGGGCGGAAGTGGCGGCGGAAGTAGCGGCTGCGGGCAGAGCGGAAGTGCTGGCGGGGAGCGGCGCGGCCCGGTGCAGGTGAGTGGCGGCTGGGGCTGCGGCACCCTCACGGCGCTCCGGGCTGCTTCCCGGGCCTCTGCGGCCTCGCCAGTCCCTCTGGGGACTGTGTCCTGGCTGCTAGCTCCCCCGGCCGCCGGCTGCTGCTGCAGGGCCCCGCTCTGACTGCCCTCCTTCGGGAGAGGCCGGGCCTGGCTGCGGTGCACTGCTGGGCGCCCGGCTCGGGCTTGTCTGGGGAAGGCGTCAGGGCCCGTCAGTTCCTCGGCTTGGTAATAGCCGGGGTTGTTGTAGGTCTGCTTTGGGCCTCGCTGGTGCTGTTCTGCGGACGTTCCGCAGGCAGTGGTTGCTGAGGTGCTGTGTGCACGCTCACCTTCCGTGCCCGGCCGTCAGGAAGCCGTCAGCGGGTCAGACCGCGGCCAGGCGGGGTGCGGGGCCCCTGCGAGGAGAGGTGTGCGTGAGGGTCCTGGCCGGAGCGTCCCTTCTGGGAGGCAGGCAGGCCTGCACAGATACCTGCCTCCTTTGCAGCAGCCGAAAGTGGTGTCCTTGCTGCCGAGCCTAGGCATCTCAGACTGCCCATCATTACCATACTGAGTGCAACAGTTTTGTGACAGAGTAGTGTGTGCACATCACTGCTCTGCAAGGTGGCCAAGAATCTCAAGTCGTGCATTCATTGGCTGCTGACCTAGAGCAGAGCAGTTGTGCCTTCCTCTTGGCACCTGAGCTGTATTGGAGAGGCTGAGGTGTGACTGCTCCTCTCTTTAGCATACAGTCAGCCTCCAAGGTCTGAGGTATATGCCAGAAATACATTAATTGGAGGCACTGACTGCGAGAGCAGGGTCTTCTCTTCTTCTTTGACCCAAACCTGATAACTTTAGTAATAAATAAAAATAAATGCAAAGTTGGACTTTGAATGCAAGTTAGGCTTGAGGATAGGAATAAAAAGATGGCTGCATTGAGAAATTAGTCTGAGATGATTCTTTGTTTTTGCGTATAGTTGCTGCCTTTCTTTGAATCCTTTCCAGTTCATGACTGTTGCTATAATTTAAACTGTTCTCTTGGGCTGTAGGCCTCTACTGCTGAAGATGGAAAAATGCATTGTAAATGCCGATGATCCATACTAAAATAAAACTCAGTATGATAGTGGCTTATGTGGAGTAAGTGTGTTTTTTTTTGTAGCCTGATGGCATCTATAAAAAAAATGTTGTATAGGAGCATAGTTGTACTTAGCCTAAAATGAAGCTGTGCCCGATTCTTATGCTGTCTTATATCTGCTGAGGGTAGTGGCAGGGATAGGTAATGTGTGCCTCAGAAGCTTACATGCTGCTTCAGGAAAGCAAGGGTATTATAAACGCTGGTGTTTTTGTAGAGTGCATGCCATCTTCTGTGATACACTGGCGATACATGAAGTTGTGGTTAGAACCCTTTACTGCCCTGACTGGTCTTCATCCTCGGACTGACGCTTGAGCTGAAATTGGTTAATCCAAAATTGTGTCTTGGTGCTTGAAGACGATGGCTTTATTGCCCTCTGTGCTTTTGCACCTTTTTTTAGTCCAACGTCAACTGCTGGTCTTAACTGCATTTGTAAAACTGTCTGCAGCACTGTCAGGTTTTCCAGCAGCTGTATCTATGGGCAGCCCAAAGCCTATCAGGGAAATATTTTTTGAGATTCTTAGTGCCGATAGAGGATATAACAGCAAATGGTTCCATTGCTGGTGCACATAGGTGCTCGTGGTCCTTTCACTGCATTTCTGATCCCTTGCAGTCCTCCCTAGGACAACGTCCCCCCTTTAGCCAAACAGCTTTGTGCAGTTAGGTTTTAAATAGCCACGCTGTGTGGTGCTGGCGTCAGTGCTGGTGATCAGTGCTGTTATTTCCCTTACATGTTTTTCTGGAGTGCTGATGGGTAAGAATTGCTCTTTATGATGGCTAGGTAAGTGTTTCTAATGTGGTTAGATGGCCTCTGGTGGGCATGAAAACAGGTACCATTAGAAAGTAAACTATTTTCACTACATTTTGTCTGGGTGCAAGTACCATTTAAACAATCTCACTGGACTGCAGAAGGACTGAGTGAAAGGCCTTAGTTTTATTAAATTTCTAGACACAGAACATGGAAAGAACACATTTAAGTCTTTTATCTACTTTTTACACCAAATTAGTGCCCACCTCTGTATTGCCATTCTATAACAACTTACATCTGGGTGGCTTCTATATTCACATGGAGGAAGGACCCAAAATAGTTCCTGGTACGTCACTTTCTAACCTCCATAGACAGTGACTGCAAAGTTGTCTTCATGTAACTAACGAGTCTCAAGACAAATGAAAGCAGTTTCAAGGTCTAATACATTTCTGAGTAACGTAAGTAACATGCAGAGACTCTGACAACAGCATACGAGCATCCCTGGGTGGAAGAAGCCTATCACAGGAAGATTAGCAGAATGCTTCTCTTATAACCAGGCGTTTTGTGTCTGCTAATCCTACCATCATCCTTCTTTGGGCTTTGAAGCCCGTGATGACAGGGCGTGAAACATTTGCTTTTGATGCATGTGGTGCTGCTTATGCATATCAAAGGGGGACCTATCAACTGAAGTATGACTACAGGAGCTCCTGTTATGGCAGGAAGCTCCATAAATAGACAGCAAGTAGGTGTGCTTATGCTAGGAATGCACGAAAAAGGAGCTGTCTGCAGGAGCTGCCATTTTTGCTGTGCAGTTGGAAAGGAACTGGGCTGCAAGGCAGTCTTTCTGCTTTCTCACCATCAGTCAGAACTGCAGTGACATCCCAGGTGTTTTTGTTTGGTTGCGAGGCAAGGTAGAAGGGTGCTCCGCTCTTGTTGCTCTGAAGTTGCCCCTCGCTGGCAACTGTGTTCCACAGCCATCCTTGCTGATGTTGGCAGATAAGTTGGGCATTTTCCCTGTGGGTTAGGGAGGATTTTATGGTTCAGAGGGCACGGGGAAGTTCTCCTTGCTGCTGCCTGTGCCGTATGTATACTTGGTATAAATGGAGGTTGTTGTTCTGGGACTTGTGAGCTGACAACTTTTATTAAGGCCAGTGTGATGAGATGTCTGAAATCGAGCAACTAGCTTGTGGTGCTGGCATCAGATAAAGAGATCTCTTTCCTCAGTAATGAGTGCTGAAGTGAACGGAGTCCCTGGAAACTCAAAACCTTGGAAAATTCACTTTGTGTTGGTGCACAAAGCTCTTAAATCTGAATGGTTTTAATCCATTTTTTGTGCAAAAGGTGGGGCAGAAAAAAATTTCAGCAGACATTATGTGGTTGTTGGTTTTACAGGAAAGCCTTGATTTATAATAAATAAAAATCACCAAAAAGCTCTGAAACAAAACTAAAGAACAGTACTAAACTGTAAAACTGTCTGAAGCTCTTCTTCATTTAGTGTTGGTGGAGGAAGCAGCGTCATATCTAACTGTCAGTGGTCAAGAATGGGATCATTAAAAATGATATAAATATTCCAGGTGTAGGTTGTAAATACTGCATGAGGGAGGTAATTCTTGTGCCTGTTAGCATCCTTCCCAGAAGATATCTTCTCACATTCTTCACAACAAAAGATGATAATAGCACAAGACAAACAAAACATTGGTTTCAGGACAGGCTGTGCCTGTGTAGGGGTTGAACTATGTTTTGGTCTGCGATTAAGACAGAGATTCACTTTGAAACTTTGCCTTTTTCTCATGTGTACAGCCTGTCTACACTGCAGATGATCATAGTTTTAAAAATCCATGTCCACTTCCCTTTCCAACTTAACAGTAAATCATTGCCGAGTCCTGATGGCCTTTTTAAAAGTAGAAAAGATTGAATATGTACAAAATATTTCAAAACACCAGGTGTGGGAGGGTGTCAGGTCTGCAGCATTAGTGCTGATCACTGATTCAGTTAGCATGAAATGTATTTGCAAACACTTTCCTTGCTGCCTATAGGAAATGAATTGATGGTTCCAGGTTCTGGGAACGAGAGCTGGGGGGTAAATTTACAAGTATTTTTGTGGCCGGTAGGCAGAAGGTGGAAGAGTTGCCTTCCTCCTAAGTTCTGATATGCACCAAGATACAAGTATCTATAAATACCACCCCTGGCTTTCAACCCCAAACTGGTCTGAGCAGTGAATGATAATGCTTGGATATAGCATACATTCTACCAGTAAGAGGACGGTGAAACAGTGAAGTAAAGCAGAAGTACTAGATACAGAACAAAAAAACTTTTCAGTTGAGAGGTTAGAAAGAGAAGGGGAGTGATAGCACTGATTATTTTGTCCACGCATACATGAACAGGCTCTTGCATCCTGAACAGAGATTTAATGCTGGTGTCTTGAGAAGACAGCGTGGTGGAAGGAGGAGGTTTGCATGATACTGTGCCTTTGGCATTCTTGTTTGATGCTGATTCTGAAGTAAGTTAAATCTACTGCCTTGATGCAGATACAGGGCTTTGCAAATCCAAGGCCGTGTGGTTGGTGTTCTGGCAGTGACACACTTGTTGGCTTGCTTTTTGCTGGATGGATGCCGTTCTGCTCCTAGCTGGATGGTAGACCAGGTGTTGGCTTGTCTAGTAGCACATTGTTGAGCAGTGAAGAACATGGTAAACAGTTTGTCTGGGATGCTGGTACTAGTTGTGTCCCGGGGTGATGCTGAAGTAGAGCAGATGAGGTACGTACAGAAACAGCAGAGCAGGACAAAAGTGTTTTCTGTTGCTGCCTCCATTCTTTCCCCAGGAAAGGCAGTTCTGTAACCAGTTTTCCATGTGTTCAATAGGTTCCATGTGAAAAGCAGGCAGGGCCAGCTCACAAGAACAAGACGACAAGATGTTATCAAGACCAAAGCCTGGGGAGTCTGAGGCAGACCTGATACACTTTCAAAACCAATTCCTGGCAGCCAGGGCTTCACCTGCAGTGAAGATTGTGAAGAAAGCAGATAAGAGGAAGGGAGAGGAAGGAAGCACAGATGCTGAGAGACCTCCACTACAGGACAGCAAGGATGTGGTCATGATGGATGGTAATTTTCCTTGTGGAGATCTTTGGTGTGTGTATGTGCACGTTTTTTTTTCTGTTCCTTTCAGTATTCCTCACAGCTTGCCTTGTTACCTCCCTCTCAACCTGCTTTTTTCCTGTGTGTCCTCCTTGCAATATTATTTGTTCTTAGCCTTGTTTGAAAATGCACTTGTCCAACATTACTGCTTCCAGTAGAACCATCTTTCCAACATGCTGCCTTCCACCCATTTATCATCTGTCTGTGGTACTCTAATAATCTCAGTGCAAGAGGTATTTTCTGTGATTTGTACTCATTGGACTTCCAAGTGCTTATTTTGCCATCTATCCAGACACTGTTTTCAGTGTCTGAGATTTAACTCTGCTTACCGCGGTTCCAGCTTTCACCCAGTAGATCTATCTTGGTAAGCTTTCTTCCTGCAATTTTGTTTTCATTCACCAGTAGTAACTGTAACACTTGTCATGAGCTTAATAGTCTCAGAAGCTCAAGGTGCTTTCTTAAAAGCAACAATTTAAATCTTACAGTGCTTGCTTTCAGGTAAGAAAATATGATCCCTGCTTATGAACAGTGAAAAGGAGGCCTTGACTTGTTCCTGATCGTACTAATCACTCACTGTTGGAGCTGTCAGTGTGCTTTTCTGTGCCTGAACACAAACTGCAAGGATGCAATTTGTTTCTGTACAGTCTTTTTCTTCTTTCTTCAATATTTTAAATCAGGCCTGAGTACCCTTTCTTGCTTATGCAGCTCTTTGAAAAGTCCTTGATGCCATTATGTAAATAATAAAACTCTCGAGCATGTTGCTCTCCATTACTCAGTGCAAGTCACGGATGGGACATGTTTAATTGTTTTACTGGTTCTTCATCTTGTTTATTTCTCATCAGAGCAATAGTATGTGCTATTGGAGAGTGTTTGGTCTGGTATCTATTGTGCAGTACTTACGAGTAACTTGGCTCCTTTTTTTCCTTTTTATTTCACCTCTACAGATTTTCCTGATATTCTCCCAGCTCTAACTCCAGGTCCTCCAAAAAAATCCAAAATCAAAAGCACCTGTGTCCACTTTGAGGATGAAGATGCAGAGGAAAGACTAGAGAGTCATGATCAACACATTACAGCAGTCTTCAGCAAAATCATTGTATGTCTAGCTTTTATGTGATGGTCTAGCTTTTCTTGAATGCTATAAACTGAGTATTGGACAGGGATGGAGGGTTCTGTTGCTGCTTTTTATTTCTGCAGCATAATGAAGCAGTTGTAGCACTGTGTCTTGGAGCATCCTTGGGATGAAAAAATGCTGTTTGGGTATATTTTTGCTGTCAGTTAAACATGGGTTTGAATCTACTCTTCAGTCCAGTCTGCCTACAGATCACACTGCTTACATGCAGCTGTGTCCTCTAGTGTGGATTTGTGAGATTATGGATTCTCTCGTTGCTGTGCGCTGCCCAGAATTTTTCTTTATCTGAATCTTCAGATGGTTTGTGGAGCTTGGCAGTACATCCTTTTGAAAGACAGCCTCACTTTGGCTCTAAGCAAGCACAAGGTGTTCTGAGCCTGACAGCTATGTAGCAGAAAGCTTGTGAACTGCTGAGCTGAGAGTTTAGTCCACTCTTAGCTAAATGGTATAAATTTGTCTGGCTATTGTGGTAGTTTCTATAGTGTTGAGGTTTTTTTTTCTACAGGAACGAGACACGAGTGCAGTAGCAGTAACCATGCCAGTGCCCACTGGAGACCCGTTTCCCAAGACATTTCATCGTTCTGAGATAAAAAGTGAGGTAAGAGTGGGACCAGCTGTTCTGTGCTACTTTCATTAACTATTAAAACTGCCCCACAACAAAGTGCAATGCTTGATGAGTGGTAGGACTCAAAATGAGTGACCTGGCATGCTGGAGATGAAAGGCTGGCTCAGCATCTCTCTGGCACTACCTTCTTAGTATAGGCGAAAGTTCTCCTACCAAACTGCCATCAAATAGGCTGTCTGTACCCTGCAGTTAAATAACATTGGAATCCTTTCAGTTTAGGAAAAAAGGCAATCCCCATCAGTAACTTCAGCGAGAAGGTTCAAATCTGCCCTATTGTAAGAGAATGTGTTCTGCCATGCTTTTCTTTGAGGAACAATCTCTGTGAATATGCCCATCAAGTTTGCCTAAGTCTGTTCATGCTCAGGTTGCCCCTGATTCCTCCTGGAATGACACTTGAACGCAGTTGCACAGGTTATCTTCTACAGCTTATTGGATTTTGATATAAAATTTGTTCTGAGATTGTAAAACTGGAAGTTGCGGCTGCATCAGAATGGTTGTAGTAGCAAAAGCTGCTAGCTGAGTGGAAAGCAGATGCTGGGAAATGGTATGTGAGTGATAGCTTTGAAGAGAGTTTAGTTTGAAGGACAGCTCTTTTGAGAGGAAAAAGTAGTGCTTTTTAAAGCTACATTCCTGCATCAGGTAAACAGAACTGGTACAAAGTAGCTACTAAATGTTAAGACTGCATTTTAAGCTTCTTCTCTGGACTGGGGACATTCAAGAATTTTCTTTTTTTTTTTTTCTTAGTCTGCTTTGGATTTCCTGTGTATCAAAAGCTATTCAGAGCCTTGCTCTTCTATTGCTTAGGCAAGCAGCACAGTAATTTAGTCAGGATTATTTTAGCACCACTTGCCCACTTCTTACCGTGTAAATCTCTTCACCCTGCTGCTCTCTAATCACCTTATAAGAAGCCTTTTCCAAGCATGTGGTGAGTACAGTACAGCTCCATTTATCCTCAGAAATGCAAAGTATTCAGCTCTGTAGGGTTTCGAAGCAGCAGGAAAGCTGGAACTGTTATGTTTGGTGATATTTTAGGTGTACATCCCTGGCCCAAATTCACTTATAATTTATCATCCTCCCTCTCTAGGTAGCAGAAGCATTCATGTGTTTTGTCTTCCTGTCCTATCATTAAACTGTATGTTAAAATAGAATAGAACATGCACAGAAAAAGGCAGGTGGCTGCCAGCAGCTTCTCCTGTATCGTATCCCAGCATCTGTTTTGAGGATGTCTTTAGGATCAGGTCTATACACTTGCTAGTGCCAGGTGTGCGAGGGAGTCTGAAAGAAAGAGTGGTGACACACAGCTTCCTTGTTTGCAGGTGAAGGTGGGATCTGGAAGAAAAAGCATCTTTGCACAAAAGATGGCAGCGAGAAGAGCTGCTGAAAAGCCAGCAACAGCTCCCTCTGCTGCTGAGTGTGTTCAAATAACATCAGCTCCTCTGGATGCTCTGGATCCTGAGGGAGCAGCAGAAGAGGCGCCTTGCTCTGGCAACAAGTATAGTAAGTAGAGAAGGTTCTGATTATGCAGCCTACCATATTTACATACCTTTAATAACCATAGTGTCAGTGCACCTTATCTTGAAATTAGGGAAGCAATATTGTCCTTAGTTCAGAAACTGCAGCAACATGGAGTGTTTGTGACATGGCAAGGATTTGAAATGGTCAGAGACCCAAATTAACATTCTAGAAATTGGGTTAGCTTTATCACTAATTCTCTTTTTTTTGTTTTTACACAAGGTCAAATAGATTTATTTTTCAAGGCTTCTGCTCTCCCTTCCCTGTCACATGTAAAGCATTTCTTGTTTCATCAGTAATTTTTGCAATTTTTGGAGAACGCTTCGTCTTGTGCATGATGAAAATGTTCAAGAGCCCTGATAAAGGTCCCCATTCCTATCTACCTAGAAGTTGAAAGCTCAGTCTTCCATCGCTATCTGCTTTGACTTGACACTGTGGCTTTGCTCTATAAGGAAATCTGTGAGGCAGCACTGATGAGTCAGTGCCATCTCCAGCAGTTATTTGTCTGACAGCAACGTGGCAAGGAAAGATGAAACCATCTCTGAGCGTGTGCGTGTCTTGGATAGTCCTATTTGCTTAGGACCAGCATATGTCTGGATTTTAGCCTGACATCCTCTTTTTCACATTGAAATGGATGCTGGATGTCACTGGAAGGTTTATACCATTTGGCTAAAGTTTCTGTTTGTCCTGACCCCTGACAGAGAATTGGTAAGAAAACCCTCGGATGTGCTGTGCATCCACCAGTCCATCATCCATATCAATTACTACATTTGCTGTATACCCTCTTGCAGTTGTGCCTGTGTATTTCTGTCTGAGAAATCTCAGAGGCAAACACGGTAGCCCTATGGCTGTGATCCTCTTGAAGAAGGAGAAGGCTAATAGATGTAGTAGTAGAACAGAACGATCAACAAATGACTTGGCCTCCTCTGCAAGATTGCTGGGGAAAGGTTTTTTTGAGAGAATTGCTAAAAGCAAGAGAAGAAGAGTAGCCACATTTCTTGTAGTAACAAAGTGTTTGCGCCTGGTAACTCTCAGGTGAGTTGCTGAAGGGTAGAAAGTTTGGTGAATCTCTTACCAGGCCACTCTGTCATCTCATCTCTTTCCGTTCAATATGCAAGACAGCTGCTGTCAAAATGATGTCAGACCTTAGTGCTGTTTGAACAGGGTTTGATGCTTTCATTGGCTGGTTTAAGACCACAGGAATTATCCAGGTTACTGTATGAAATGTATGAAAAAACAAAACATGGAATACAGCCACTAAGGTAGGTCCTTGTACAGTGGGCCGACTAGAAGATCTTGCTGTTTGACCAGAGGAGCGTGTTATCCTGCTGCTAGAGTTAAATTAACTTAGCTTTAAAAAAAGATTTAAATCAGGTGATAAAGGAGACTTGATTTTGTTCAGGGTAGGAAAAATATCCTCCCCCTGCTAGTATGTTTAACCTTTGAAGGTGAATACAGAAAGTTGCTAGAAGGAAACATGCCTTTGTTGAGGATCCTGTATCACACTGGAAACAGAGTTACATCATAATTTTCATTCTCTCTTTTGCTCAACAGATTCTTACTAGGCCATGATTCAGCTGATAAGAGTTCAGGTCTTGGGCAGAGAAAGAATCTAATGCACTAACTCAGAATAACACCTTGATTTGTGAACTATGCTTAAATTTACCTTTCGTTGCTTTAAAGAAGCAAAATTATTTCTCCTCTGTTCCTCCCCAACTCCTAAAGAAACAAGTCAGAAATGGTGTTTTATTGACACAGAGGATGAAAGCCTGAAAGCCCAGATACTTTAGTTTTGTTTCCAGATAAATTAAACTTTGCCTCTATTTTAACTTGGATACTGAGGTTTCTGTTTTTCTTTAAAAAAAAAAAATAATAATAATAATAAAAATGTGCAGACTTGCTAGTGACAAAATTAATGACTTAAATCACTAACTGCTTTATTTGCTGGAATTTTCAGATAAGGCTGGTGACTTACTCACCACTCAGCGGCCTTCTATCATAACGGGAGAGGGTCTTGGAAGCCAAAAGAGTGAACAGGAAGCTCAGGCTATCCACAGAGAGAACTTGGAGAAGCTGCAATCCATGTCTCAGGAAGAGATTCTGCAGGAGCAGGAAAGGCTTCTGGCTCAGCTAGGTATGTGCTTGCCGTGGTGAATTCTCTTGGAGGCGTGAAAGCTTGCTGAACATGTAGGTGTCCTGAAGTCTCAATAAATTCACATATCAAAAGTGGGATCTTGGAATCACTAGTCGTCACACATGGCGATAATTTAGCTTCCGTCTCGTGTCTGTAGCTTGTGAATAAGAATCAAGTGTGAAGGAATCTGAGCGCTTATTCCTCAGTGAGAGGGAGTTTAGCCTTAGACTGTCTTGTCTCCCCTTTGCTGTGGAATAAGATGGTCCATGCATGTCTGATACCTGGTTACGTATACATGTATTGAGGTCCTGAAATGTAATTCTCTGAAGCAGAGAAAGGTGAAAAAATCTTGCTTTTTACCTTCACTGCTAATACCAATGGCATCTGCATGAAAAAGATCTTGTTTTTTGTTCTTCCTTCTTGTGACTGATTTGTAATCTTTGCTTCTTGTCCACACTACTCAATGCTTTGAGATAGTAGTGAAGCAGATGCATGGAGTTCAAAAAGAGAAGGATATATGTTAAGTGTTTTTCAACAAGTAATTATTTTCTAAAACTGCATATTTGCTTATGCACCGTATGGGTTAAAATCATAGATCTTTCAGTCTTTGAGACCTTAAGTATGCTGGAGGGAATTTTGGCCATTCCCAAAATATCCATGTCCAGGGAATCATGCACTGTGAAGCAACTCCTAAACTGTCGCCTGCTTGCAGATGAACTTGGGAACTGGTACAGAGGTGTGGAGTAAGGAGACATTTCTTCCATATTCAGGAGTCAGAATAATTTATGGATGTTTATTGGTGCCAGTTTCAGAATTAACCTTTTAATCATGAAGTAGATGAGACTCCATGAGGTAGAATGGCTAGGCTCTTCCCTGCTGGCAGTGTCTTCAAACTCTTAAGACTGTTACTGTTTTTCCTTTGCCCATGGAGGCTGTGGGCAGAAGCAGGCTTACCTTTTGCTATGCTGTGCATCTGTTGACATAATCTGTGACTTTTGATTAATGTTTGTATGAAATTATAAGTCTTTTCCTTGCTGTGTACAGTGAAGTGTGGGAAAGCGAGAGCTCTGCCTACATTCAAGAAAAAATATGGATGCTTTAATGATACAATGAGACTGGGCTGAATGCCTTTCCCTAGGGTAGGCAAACTGTCAGACCTCCCATAAATCACAGACCTGAGTTTTCTCCATAACAAAGAATCTTATATGGATGTGTCATTTTCAGTAGCAGTGAGGGGGAAAGAAACAATTCTGTTTTTATTTGTAAGACAGGAGAATAAATAGAATTGTTGTTGCTGCTTTACCTTGAAAAACATTTATCAGCTCTTTCTGTAGCGTCACCTCACCAGTCAGTTGTCCTCAGCTTATGTGCTCAGGAGGCCATGAAGCAGTTAAGTACCTCATTTGAAAACAAGTGACAGCTGGCACAGAAGAAGGGGATATGTGCAATGAAAATGAAAAGACTAAAACATAAATCACAGACCTGTAGACATATCAAGTATTTCGAGACTTTGTCACTTCTGTCTGTCTCTTTGTCAATGCTTGCAGATCCCAGTTTAGTTGCTTTCTTAAAGTCACGACGCGGTGGTAATGTAGGCCAGAAAAATGAATTAAAAATGGAACAGAACAGGACGGAGGAGTTTGTGGAATCTCTGACTGTGCCTCAGCATGGTGTAGGAGCATCTCTTTCTGTACAGGAGTCAGGTCTGGAAGAATCTGTAAGGAGGGAAGAAAATACGAAAATGGAAATCACAGGTAAGAAACATAGTACATGTTGTTAACATTCTGTTTGTAAATGAGAGGCTTTTTTATGATTGCATCAGATTCAAACTCCAGATTGGAGTTCTGTGGAACTTTTGTTAATTATCCAAATCAGAATTTTATCATGATATTTAAATTTCTTTTTTTTTTTTTTTTATTTTGAGTTCTGGAGAGACCATCTCTTTTATTTCTGGCTGGGCTCTGTAGATTAGAAGAGTGATACTGTATGTAACAAGGGTGGTGAGCCATGCAGTGAGAGGTCTTGCTTTGTTTTGGAAATTTGTTCTGAGATCTCTGGAAGGAAATTGTGTTTAAAAAGTAACCATCATTGCTGTTCTTGTTTAGTCATGTAAACAGGGAAATAGAGGAGTGTGACAGTGAGATGCAGGTTCTGCTTGAATAATTTCTTTTCAGTGGGACAAGACAGGGACGAGACACTGATGGGTAGGTCCCCCTGAAAAGAATTGCCAGTGTGCTCACATGATAGCAGGGATATGACAGTCAATGAAATTGCTCACTTGGCACATTTATGTCCTAATGTAACACAGCTCCTGATGTCCCCACTCTGTGGCTTGCACTGTGGAGCCCATGCAGTCCAAAGCCCATGCTCTCCAAAGGCCACGGTGCTTTCCTTTGTGTGCTGTGGGTGGAAGGAGGTACTGAGTTGCAGAGAGTTCTGCTCTTTTGGAAGAATTATACAGAGCTGTTGCGTTCTATGACAGAGTGCATTAATACTCAGTTTTACTATTGATTCTTTGTATATTTTGATGATGCAAGAGTGGTAGCGTCTAAAAGAATGAAGATGTAAAAGTTTGCTGATGGAAGTCTGTCTTCAAACTGGCAAGAGACCTGTGTGTGTGTGTACACCCACTCCTGATTTCAGGACTGCATCCACTGAGCTTGCCTGCCTGTGAATATCTGCATGTTATTCACATCCAGTATTTCCCTTTCTAAATGACATGAAGAGTTTTGGCTGTGTTTCTAGGGTACAGTGTTACCTCGTGCTTAATGACCTACTCGTAAGTATTGACTTGTCCCCTTATTCCAGTCATGCTAAGGAAGCCTGCACTAATGCTGCCTGTGTGAGAAGAAGGCTACTGTATCCCAAGGAGCCAGAACAATCCTTATATTCACGTGGCAGACCAAAGAAGTATTTTCCCCTTATGTTTTTGCTCTTACTGTTTTTTTTCCTCTGCAGTTTTTCCTTTTGTTATTTCTTAGATATGATTTTAGGCTCCCATTCATATCTTCCTGAACACTTTTGTTTGTAGCATGTGTGAAAGAGACATCTCTCCTTCATTAGCATGCTTTTTTCCAAATTTCATGTTGATCTTTGGCTGTGTTCATCACTTGATTTTTCTCTTCTGATGTGTTCTTTGTGTCCCAGTGCAACACGCAGGCTGATTAAAGAGATCTCTGAATCACTCTTGGATTTTAGCTTGGTGTTTGCAAGAGGTAACAACTGTTTACCACTTTCTTGATGAGAGGATGAATCTGTGTATCTGTACGTGTGCAGGATAAGGAAAGATGATCAGCCTCTTACTAAAGAAAACAGCTCACTGAACAGTCCTTTTGTTGTTTCTCCCCAAGTCTTATTAATCAAAATAAATGGTTTTGATGCTTTTTCCAGAACAATCAAGTGCAAAAGCAGCATCAAGTTAAGTGACATTCATTTACTCCTACGGGAGCAATAGAAGTGAGTTGTTTATCTGTAGAGACTGAACAAGATTGTAGTAGTGCTCTTGGAATAGCTCAGTGTATGGAGTGTTGTGTGCTGACAGCATCTTTGCTGCCCGTGGAAGACTGAAAACAAAAGAAGAAACAGAGTTTTCCTGGGACATTTGAAATCTCAAAGAAAGGATGAGCTAGAACATTGTTATAAAACCCAAGGAAGCCTTTCGAGCACCTGAGTTTATATCTGCAGCCCATCGTGGCCCACAGGAGTCGTAAAATGCTAATTTGGCTTTTGAACATAGTGTTGGGATTTTGTGTTGGTGCTCAGAATTGAACTCATCATGAATAACCTGGCAGAAATGGTCATTCTGAATTTCCTCAGGGTGAAGATGATGACACAGAAGAACAGGATTACTCAAAATTCAAACTTGCCTCCCTAATGAGATAAAAGGCAACTGTTTCTAATAAACAGGAGGGTGAAGCCTTAATCTAGCAACTTGTAATCTTATCAAGTAGGAAAAACAAATCCTGGCACCAAGACAAGAGAGAAAGCAAACAAAATAAGGAAGCTGTTGGTTGGTAGCCTTTATATAATGCAACTCTGAAAAAGTTCAGTACAAATTTTGCATTCAGACTGTCAGCTTGTGTTCTGTAAAGGGTTTTCTCAGTAGCTGAGCAATCTGCTGATGCCTTCGAATATATATCTGCCTTTTCTTGTTGACAAGATCATAATGCTACGGGCTGATGGTAATATGCATAATCCTATTCATAGAATGATTAACTAATCATAGAATGATTATCCAATTTAGTGATTAAGGGAGGAGAAAACAATTTATTGAATTACAAATGTCAATAGATTTCTTTCTGTTTCTATTTCCTCTGGTTTTGCACCCACCACCCACAAACATTCCACCTTCTTACGTATCAGATGCTTTTTTCCTTCCCTTCAATTAAAATGTGTGCTGAGCCTTTGGCTGAAATTCTGTGGAACAGCTTTCTGGCTGGGGAAGATAACTGTGTGATTGCTTCCTTGCCTGATTCAGTTCTCCATTGATTATAAGGGTGAAGCTGCATCCTAGAAATAAGTGCCCTTCCTGAAAGTTTATCTGCTAATTGGTGGAAAGTAAAAGGTTGGGGTTTGGGCCAGTTATCAGCAGGGAAATCACAGATGAAAGAAGAGCATCTCAGTGGGAAATGCTGTTCTTTGCAAGAGAAGACCAGAGCGTTAGGATTAACAGCTGCATTGCAAATGAATTCTGGTCTTGTTCTAGCAGCAGCAATGATCCTGCTTTTCATGCCCTCAGCCTGCCTCTTCCTGTCAATGTGTGACTTCTCTTGGACTTCCTAGTTTTTATCTTCTTGCACCAGTGTGGGATAGTTTCATACTAGCAAGGCATTACCTTTGCTGGAGTTTAGATAATTTCCAATTAAATCTCTCCTATCCATTCGCTTGTGAGATTCTTCCACACGCTGCCATGGAATCGTGAGCAGTCAGAGTGTGTGCTCCCTTCAGTGTATCTAGGCTGGCGTTGTACTGGCTTCTTTAAAGCCATGCCTCGTGCCAGGCCAATAATTTGCTTGGCTCTCTCTGCATTACTTCTACAATTGACTCATTTCACATCTCCCCTAACGCTCTCTTCCTTGAATGATACTTGTTTGCTTTCTCAAAAGTAGGGCTGATATTATTTTCTGCTCTGGTTCTGATCATTTTGCCTTATTCGTGTCCTGACTTCCATTCAGTTTCACCAAAATTAGCATTATATTTTGAATTTTGTTACAGTGCTGTTTAATTCCTCTTCTAGCTCTAATGAAGGATGAAAACAGCTGGAAGTCCTTGATATTTATGCATCAGCCAACAGTCAGTTTGAAAATTTTCTAATTTTACATGAATCCTACATTTGATGCAGTCTCTAAGCCAAGCAGCTTGGCAAATAGGGGGTAGTATTTCCTTTGCTTTGAAAGGTGAGGCTGTCATTTTCTTTTTTTCCCCCCCTCAAAGATGATGATCTGCCTGTGAAGCCGAGGAAAGAATGGATTCACATGGACAATGTGGAGTTTGAGAAGCTGGAGTGGATGAAAGATTTGCCTTCACCCCGGCAGAAGAAAACCAAAAAGGTTTAAAAGTGGAAACTGATTTTTTTCATGTCTGTGAGGTGTCTGGTTCACGTTTGTCACCAGTAACAGTTTTGAAGTTTTCTTAAATAATTCCGAGAGACTTTTGTAAGGCTGGGAGATGTCCTGGTCTTCTCCACAGGGTGGGATGATACGTGGTCACTTTAGTCTGTGGTGCTCAAAAGAGCTACAGAGTGAGAGTCTAGTAACTGCCATCTGTGATGAAACAGGTGTGAAAGCCAAGGGGGGAAAAAAAGGTGGAGTAAATTTTCTTAAAAGCATTTGAGTTCTGATCTGGGCAGTTTGAGGTGTTGCCTTCCAGCAGTTGATTTAAGAAGTGAAATTTCGTGTAGTGAATAGAGTGTGAGGCAATAAAAATAATCTTTCTCTCCCTCCACCCCTTAATGTTAGGGAATGCAAGCTCGATTCAGTTTAAAGGGAGACTTGATTCCTGCAGACGCTGATTTGCCTACTCATCTAGGCCTGCATCACCATGGAGAAGAGGCAGAGGTAGGTGTAATGAAGCAGAAAGGAAAGAGCACACCCATTTCCATTTTCTGTGTTTAATTTGTCAGATTCCTTTTGGGTCAAGGCTTTTTAGTGACCAAAACCTCATGAAAGTGTGAGTAGATTGTTTCCTTCTGAAACAGGCTCCTGAAGAGAAGTTTAGTCTGCATGCATTAACTTGCTTTGTTTGTTTTCAAAGAACTCCATTAATGCCTTTCCTCTTCAATGCCAATCACTATCTGTGGTGTATCTGTGGAAAAGGATATGCACATCCTTTTCTTACGAAGAGCAGTTTTCTCCCATCACGTCATTTATTTGAAATCTCTTTCACAATGGATGTGAAACAGCAAACAAAATTGCATTGCAATTTATCTCTTGTTACACACTATTTTACAACCAATCTTATTTTAAGGGGTCTGTTTTTATTTATAGCTGTTTTCTTGTTTCTTTTTTTTTTTTTTCCTCCTCCATTTAGAGGGCTGGTTATTCTCTCCAGGAGCTCTTTCATTTGTCTCGCAGCCAAGTTATTCAGCAGAGAACACTGGCTCTGCAGGTCTTGGGTCGTATTGTTCAAAAGGTAAGTCACTTTGTACAGAACTCCTCCCCATACTTCAAGTTTCCAGTGCATCAGGGTCCAGATTCTCTGGTGCTAGTTGTTTGCTTTATTTAATAAAGGTGAGCAAAATCACCAACAGGGTATTCCTTTTATGCTGAGGATCTCACTGTTAGAAAAGTTAGTGTTAGGACATAGCAAATTGAGTTTCAGGTTTGTCTGCAGGGAGAAGCTCTGTAGTTTTCAAGTGCTGCTCAGCAGCAATGCTGCAAATTCAGTTCCACTGTATCTTTGGACGTGAGTTATTTTTATAGTGTTAGCTCTGTGACAAAAACCATCATTTGCAATGGCCTTTTAGTTCTTGTTGCCTGCACCTGCTACATGATGTGCTTGTTCTGTAGGTGGTGAGAATGAGCCATCCTAATTCTACAGTGAAGGGCATAAAGCAAAATTAATATTTACTTCTCCGCACCTTCCCACCTAACTCTCGGGAGAAGTGCTAACCTTCCCTCCAACAGCAATGGAGGCAGATGTGAAGAAACAGTGCAGTTTTGAGAAGAAAGATGGGATGGGACAGGATGAAGTAGTAAGGAGGGTCCAGATTTAAGAAAGAAAAGTTTACTGCATTAAAGAACTGTAGTTAGGCTTCTCTAGAGAATTAAAGGAAGAGAAAATAAATGAAAATAAAGAAAACAGCAGGTGGTAAAAATGTGGCTCAGGTGCCCAGTTTTTTGGTATCTAAGCAGACTTTCCTGCTTCACTGGCATTGTAGGTCTTTGAGGATCTCTGAGGTCTTAAGCATTTCTTCTGCCCTTTCATATTACTGCTTTGGACTTAATGCTACAAATATGTTCTGTCCCCATAGATTATTCTGAATTTTCCTTGGAGAATATCAAGCAAAGCAGCTTGTTGTGCACAGTTTAGCTGCTTTACAATAGAAATGGGAAGAGGCAAACATGCAGAATGTTAAAATGTATGCAGCTGAGGTGAGACAGCTTTAACACTGGCTCTGCATGGCATATCTTTCAGGCCAGGGCTGGAGAGTTCGCTTCCTCCTTGAAGGGCAGCATTCTGCGCCTGCTGCTTGACGCTGGGTTTCTCTTCTTGCTGCGCTTCTCACTGGATGATGCCGTGGATAATGTCATGGCAGCATCTGTTGGTGCTCTCCGGGCTCTGCTGGTGTCATTTGATGATGAGGTGAGAAAATCATTGTGCCCTGCTTTGGTTTCATACTGAGTTATTTACAGGAATCAGAATGAAAACACAAGGTAAGTAGCTTCAAAAAAAGTCTTGCTGGATGGTTCAGCTTAATGGTCAATAGGATGCTATTACTGTGCTTTGGGACAGACAAGGGAGTGTGTTATCCAAGTATGAGAGATTCAGTCCTCTGTTCTCCTATTTGAATTAGCTCTGCCCATGATTAAATTCAGTGCAGGCTATTGAGGGAGTTCTCTTCCTTTTTGACACCTTGACAGTAAATCTGCAGCATGTCACTACTAGCGTATGTGTACAACTTAGACATTTTATTTTTAATATGACCTCTTCTGTTGTTGGCTTCTAGCTATGTAGTTTTTCTGCTTCTGAACAGATTAGTGACTAAATATTTTCCCTGCTTTCTGTCATGCCTCAGTAGTACTGGTCTCTCTCTTGTTGTTCCACTGTTTGTTGTTCTCACGTGCTTTTCTTTCTTTTGTGTCTGTTTTCTCTTTTATGCTTTTTCTCCTGTTAGAAGGTTGAAGCTTCTTTTCAGAAGTTTCTTTTCAGAGATACTAGACCCAGAGCAGCAAGATTTGAGTATCTTCCTGGTTGGACAGAAGCAGGCCATTATGGACGAAGCAGGCTATGGCATCTGTTTAGAGTTCCTTTCATGAGAGCTACTCCTGTGTCAAGCTGCAAAGGGACTGGTGCAAAGAAGAGAGTGTTCAGATCTCAAGAAGCCTACTATAGCTTCTTCCAGGCCATCAGAGATGTCACTAGGGGGGAGACAAGGGATACTGAAGGATCTTGTTTGCTCTCTAAGCTATCAGCATAATGATGATCTGTTAGATGAGTGCTTCCCACCCATGGTAGGCGATTAATGCTATAAACAAGCTGCTTAATGTTCCTTTATTTTTCCCCCTCCGACATTGCTCTGGTTTACATCCGTCTGCCATGCTGTGATTGTAAGATCAAAGCTCGTGGTGTGATGTCTTGTATAAGCCCAGATTGCTGACTCCGTCCGTGCCAAAAGCAACAGCGTGATTGTTGTGTCGGTGTATTTTCTTGTTTAAAGAGTCCTTCCTAAGGTCTCTTGCTGAGCTTTAAAAGGTCCCTGAGGAAGCAGCAGGGCTGGGATTCTAGCCTCTAGGTCTTGTAAGACAAGCTCCCACTATATACACAGAAGGTCAACACGGAAAAATCTTACTGCCTAAATGTTTTGTTCGTTCATCTGTGGCTATGGGAAGCATCTTTCTCTTTGTTTGCTTCAAATATTCTGTTCTATGCTTTTCTTTCTCTTTGTGGAATGAAGACTGTCTGTCAAAGTCAGTATTCCAGATGGATTTGTAGCCTCAACCTGTAAATTCAGACCTCTTCTGACTGTATCATTCACTCATTTAACGACTTTGCTTAGTATTGCTTTATGTCTGATAGTTAATTGCACTTTAATTTGAAATTTTCCAAAACCATCTCAAGGTTTAGTTGAAGTCTACCATTTCTTTTCTTACTAGTGCAGTAAATTATTTTTAATTGCCAGTTGGATTAAATTGTCTTTTGTATTCTAAAACATTTTGGGGAAAGTAGGTCTGCTGTGGACACCATCCCATCTCTGATGAGTTGAAAGCTGCAGTATACTGCAGTATTGCCCTAGCAGTTGAGAGTATCTGACTGACCGTGTACAAAGATTTTTTTCTTTGAAGCTGAGAGTTGTTCAACAAAATGCCAAGCAAACATGTCAGATAGTGTTTATTTTAACATAGCAATTTTTGCGTGGCCATTCTTTGTTATTTGTGACCTAACTTCCATACAGGTCCAGAAATGGGAATAGAGCTGTTAAATGCCAAATTCCAGTTGAACTTCTAGAGCCCTTGGTGGTTATTTTGTTTACTTTTATCTTAAATATTTTCCAGTTAAGCTGCATTTCTGTTCCTTGTCTAGTGAATTGAATTCACCTCGCAGTAATTGCTTTTTGTGATTTCCCATGTGTCTATGGGTCAGAGATTAAAATCACTTCCTCGAAAAACTCCTTTTACATCCTACTTTTAAATGTTTAGAGTACCCTTTATTGTGTTGCTATTTTCCTGAGTTAGGTGGAAATCAGTAAAGCATTCCATAATTGAAAGCATTCCTGAGATTTTTTTTTTCTTTCATGATTTCTTTGTATGAGAATTTCATGTGCTTTCATTCTCCTCATAGAAATATCTTGATTGGACTTTCTCATGGTACCAAGGGATGGCTGCATTCCCATTTGTCCCCAACAATGAGGAAGAAGAAGAGGAGGACGAGGAAGAATTAACTGGAACAGAGAAGTCTCAGAATAAAAAACTGAAGGATGAAAACAAGCCAGATCCAGATGTGGCCCGATATGATGTTGTAAAGGTAAGCACAGAGCTAGGCCCGAAATCCTTTTTTAGAAAAACAGGCTCTGCACAGTGGCTGTGTGTGCTGTTGAAATGTGTACCCTCCTGTGTGTGTGTTATTAGTGTCCCAAACAAAAACTAGAATTCTTTCTTGGCCGTTGGATCTTATGTTATATTTCTGTCATGCATTACCAGAAGTGTAATTTTATGGAACTCTAAAAATGTTGAGACTTAGCCCTTGTGATCCAGTGTGATTTCGACATTATTGAGCATCTCTAACCCCCTCTAGGTAAGTGTGCAACAAGTACTGATTTGCTGGAAGATTGCATGCAGACATGATTTTCAAGATCATATGCTTGAGCTAAAAGTGAAGCGGTTCCAGCCACTATGAAACTGTCTGTATGCACCGTTGTCAGGTTAAGCAAGAGAATTACAGCTGGATAGCTCTAAATTAGATTTGTACAATTACATTATCTTTGTATTTGACATAGTGGCTACACAGTATTTCCCCGGTATCATTCTTCATTTTTGCAAGTATCAGAAAAAGAGTTGTAACATTTAGAAGGAATTCCACCTATGTTTAAGCCAAATTCTGCATCCCTGGCAGGAGATCTAACAACAGTAATCTGTCATCTCAAACCCAATCCTGGTGGAGCTGACGTAGCTCTTGCCTGCTGCAGTCATTAAGGTCTGTGATCACATCACTTAGTCCACATGCTTGAGCCTGTATTCAAATGGCACTTGGTTATAAACTTCACCTGGCAAATGAATTACTGTATGTGGGCATCTGGTCTCGGTTAGTGACTTCGTGGTTTCAGTTTTCTTCTGCTGGATTACACTGTTCAAGAGGCTTAACAAAAGAGACAGAGTTTAGGTAGATTTTTCACTCTGGAAACAGTTACGTGGCCTGAACTTTGAAGAGATTTGGCATAAAATTCTCCACTGTTTCAGCTGTTGTGAAATTCTGTTTTACATTTGCTAATGAGTTGTTACAACCCAGTTCCGCATGCTGGAAGAAGAGTATTCAAGCTAGCAACTGAATTCAATCAAACCTAGAGCTTCAACCTTGCCTGGCTGCAACTTTCTAAAGTATCAGTACTGTGAACTCAGGTGTTGTGTCTTTTCCCAAAACCAGAATTGCATAACGCTATCGCTCAAACTGAAGATTTGTTTCCTGGCACAGTCACTGGTGATCATTGCCTTCTGCTCTGTGAACAGCACAAAATGACGTCATCCGTCTGTATCTGTCTTCTACTGCAAAATAGGAACTGGTGTCTGTTCCCTGCTTCTGTCAGCTTTCTCTGATGTGACAAGCACTGTCAGCACTAAGGACAGGGTACCGCATTAGAGGAAGGTGGTGACTAGCCAAAATGGATCAAGAAGCATGAGAACCCTTTTTGGCCACATGACATTTTAGTAGTCCTTTATAGGAAAGATATTCCTTGGTACTTGCAGCTTCAAACTCTGGAGAACATAGCTATCCAAAAAACCCGCTGGTGCTCTGATTCAGAACAGAAGTTCAGATGTTCCTGCTCTGTTGGGCTAACTTTTCTGATTGTTTGCCAGCATACTAGCAAATCTGCAGATACTTCTCTCTTCATTTCCCCAGTGGTGATTTTAATACTTTCTCTCTGCAGAAGATTTAATTGAATCTGCTTTTTCTTTCCAGCAACTACTGCTCAGACAGTAACCGTTAAGAGCATAATGAATGCTTCTTCCTTACAGGGGCTTTTGAAGACACGGATCCAGCACCGACTGAGGTACATCCTTGAGGTGGTACGACCTGTTCCAACTGTCGTCCTGGATATCCTGCACATCCTTACCCACATAGCAAGGCACTCCTCTGAAGCATGCAACCAGGTAAATCTCCTGTTGTACAGGAGAATATGCGTATTTCTTCCCCTACTATATCTTCTCTTGTATATCTGTGTATCTTGGTGCTGGAATTGCATGCCTTGAGTTATTTGTGGTGCCTGCTATTTCTCTGCAGCTGCTTGACTGTCCTCGGTTGGTTGACACCATTGTCAGGGAGTTTCTCCCTACTCGATGGGATCCTCATGTGGCTGAACCAGGATGTTTACTCACCAGTCTCCACGGAATTGCTTGCGCTGCTGCTATGAAGTTCATCAGAGTGTTGGCATCTGGAGGCAGAAATGCAACAGCCAGGCTGGTAAGTGATTATCAGAAGAGCTTTGTGACATCAAATGCCGTTCTCTGTGCCTTGCTTCCTTAATAAAGATGAATAATTAACTGGGAGTGGCTCTGAGCTGAAGAACTTAATTCAGACCTGACCAATACATGTGAAAATAGGAGAGATGAGGTCAGGATTCCTGTTGCAGTCCCACTCTGAAGCAAAGGCAAGCAACTGGGCCATTGAGATTGTTGGGAGATGGAAGCATCTGACATACAGCTCTCAATCTTTCCCTGTAATTATTTAGGCTTGGCAAAAGAAAACTTGTGATGAAGTGTATTTTGCTGAGGAAGTAAAGGAAACAGACCAAAACTCTTATCCTTTCAGTGGATATACTGATAAGAAGCAGTGGGCACAAGTTGAAATAGAAGACATTCCAGTTAAAAATAATGGTTTTTTTTCTGAAGTGAAGGTGGTCAAACAGTTAAACTCGTTGCCCAAGGAGGCTGCAGACTTTGCAACCATGAAGAAATTCAGAACCCTATTGGACCTGGCTCTGAGCAAGGTGGTCAGCTGACCATGCTCTAAGCAGAGAGGACTGCTATCTCCAGAGGTCGTTTCTGATCAGCAACTGTTCTGTGACTGTGTGAGCCTGTGAATAGACTTGCCAATGGTTCAAGCAGAGTGTAGCTCTTAACCTCACAGAGACTGTGAAGTTATCCCTCTAGATATCTTCTACCAGTTGCAGGCAAACCTCAGAAATCTTTGAAGAGTGTGAGCTGAAATAAAGAAGACAAAATAATCATTATGAAGATGTGTGTGTGTTTTGAAGGAATTGTTGACAATATTGCAATAATGTCTTCTGTTGCATTGGTGCAAAATCGCACAGCACAGTGATACTGGCCAGCAGCAAATGCTTAGAGCCCGTGTAGGCACGAATTACTCTGTGCTCTCCTGTGGCTCCAGTGATAGGCAGCTTAGCTCTTTGTAAGCCAGAGGTCTAATATGTATCCTTGTGTTTTACAGCCCTGGTTGAACTTTCCTGCCGTGAATTTGTCTTAACTCAGGTTATTTGTCAGTATTTCCAGCCCCTGTTATCTACTTCTGGAAAGGTTTTCCACTTCAGAGATAATTGCGTTCACTCATATAGGTCGTCACACCGGTGCTATAAATACATAACATCAACCCAGAGCAGCACCCATTACAGTGCAGTGAGCACCTCTTAGGGGTTTCAGTTGAGTGTTTTTAATAGCATCTAATAAATTGCCATCCAGAAAATTGCTAGTATCAGCAGGAGAATACTAATCTGTGCTATAAAATACGTAGAATAATGTGCTGATAATAGATAGTGGGATATTTAAAGCTGTAAGTGGTGGTAGGAACATAATAGGAAATCTCTGAATTTTCTTCTCTTTCAGGCTTTGTGTACTCCAGGTTCTTCAAAGCATGCAAACATTGTTTACAAGGTTCCTGCCACACTCGACTTGGTTTCTGTCTAACTCTTATGGCTCATTGCAGGCACTTGAACATGGGAGTGAAAGATAATCGAAAACTAAATTAACATAGGAGTTTTAATGTAGGAATTTTACCTAACAACAAAATTCTATCTTCCTCCTCTGGAAGTAAATTTAACTTTGCCCTCTGTTCTGTAGGAGGGGTGTCAGAATTCATTGGTTGATTCATCAGCTCCTTTGCTTCTTGTGGGTGTGCAGTGATTTCCCTGCGAGATGGCTCTAAAGCATTTGAATTTCAAATTATCTATAATGTGTCCTTGTGTTTTGAAAAAGACATTGTCAGTGCATATGTTTAGACAGAGCACACACAAGCTTTTGTATGTGTGGGAGAGGGAAAGAAGCTTTTTTCTGTGGTTAAGTAAAAATATACAGTTGTTGGGGAGGATAAAAATTATTTCTAGAGAACTGCAAATGAGTCATGTCAAGCTTAATTCAATACTAAAATAACCTCAGAACATTTTCAAGGCACTAAAATTCTGTAATCTTTAAAAGTAATAGGCAGGAGGTACCCTTTTTATAAAATAAACACAGAATTATAGAAAGATTCAGGATACAATCTGAAAGCCATCTAATGTATCCTCCTAATAAGAATGTAAGCATCCATTCAGTATTTTAGTGTACAGTGTTCTTTGTAAGATAAATCTCAGTGTAAAAATCTCAGTGTAATCTTGACTAACAGAGTTCTACTTGTGACTAGTTAAAGGTAATTATTGTTTAAAAGTCAATTAAATGCTGCAGAGCATCTAAAACAAGAGCTAGACAAATCTCTGTGATTTAAGTGTGCTTGATCTTTGTGAGGAATGGATTAGGTAACACCCAGGCATCCCTTCCAGGGATTTTTCCATCTTAATTGCTACTACTGATTTGTTGACCTTTTGTAGTGTGCTCCCTAAGATTATACAAGTTGCAGACAGGTTAGAACAGTGCAAGGGGTGTTTACAATAAGCTACGGCGAAATCTGCGGGTGTTTTGGTGTGTCAGGCTAAGAAGTGTCATGATACATGTGAGTGAAGTCTCTTATTCCTTAGTCTCATTTTGTTCTTTGTTTAGTTGTTTTCATTTGTTTTACAGCTTAACAAGTTTGAAATGAAGAGCCGGATAATTCGATTTACAGCTGAAGACCCGCAGGATCTGCTTCTGCCAAGGGAAGAAGCCATCAGGCTGAGCACTGAAGCCTTCCGGTTGTGGGCTGTGGCTGCTGGTTATGGTCAGGCCTGCGATCTCTACCGGTATAGTCCAAAGCTGGAGAAATGGGAATGGTGGGGGCACAATAGAGGAAATGGGCATTGTGTTCCAGAGGAGCAAATCTGGGATCTCTAGGATCATTCGCTGCTCCCATTAGGGAGCCTTACCTCTCTTTCTCTGGCCTTCTGCAGTGAAACATAGTTTCTGAAGGTGTTTGTGTTGAGTTCTTGCCTTTTTCTGGCTCTGCCTTGTTTCTTGTGTTTAATCACTCATTTGTTATTTTTTCTCTGTACTGTGGGAGAAACCTGAACTTTTTAGAGCTACATCTTTTTCTCCCCTCAAAGGCTTTTAGTACTCTGTGCTTGTGTAACGTCAAGACACACTGAGTGCAGCACACCTAGGATTGAATCTGATGCGCTAGAGGCAGTCTGGGCAGCAGTCACCAGCGTGCATGCAAAGTGCGGCACACTAATGCAGACAAACTCTGTGCTCTGCATTGACTCTTGGTTCAGTACAAAATTCAAGTTCTTGTACTTGACCTTCATGGTCTGCACTGGGATAAGCCTGACCTACCTCAAGCATTGAATCTTCTTCCAGTAATTACACTGACTTGAAAGCACAGAGATGCCTGTCGAGTTGCCCCAAAGAGGAGTGAAAGGGACCAGTAGTAACAGTCAGAAAGGAGGTTCTCTTTGCCAGCAGCATTTTGAGCACAGTCATGTATTGGTTAATGGAGTAAAAAAAAACTGTACATCGTTTTTTAACATTGTAAATAATGCTGTGAACAGAGAAACAGCAGAAAGTTGCTTAAATTTGCATGATTATAGCTATGTATACTCCAAGTATTTGAAAACTAGAGAGAAAAGAAGAAAATAAATATCTCATTTTTCTTTTTCAAGAGTTGGTTGGAATGCTTGGAAGGAGGGTAAGTACCATTCAGTTGAGTTGGGGATGGCAGAGTTCTTAGTCTCTTTTTTTTTTTTTTTCCCCATTTCTGTTGATTTTTGCTATTTTGGAGATTGTGGTGATGGTGGTTCTCATCATCTCATCTTATGAATGTTTAATGGGAAGATGCGCAGAAAGTAGAGCTGAGTCCTTCCAGTGGTATGCAGAGAAAGTACAAGGAGCGATGGGCACAAATTCAAATACATGAAATTAATCTCTTAAGTATAAGAAACTTTTTTTTTTACTATGGAGATGATCACGCTGGCCGTCACACAGATTGCTCAGAAAGACTGTGGACTCTGCATCCATGAAGATATTCAAAACCCAACTGCACATGCTCCTAGGCAAACTTGATTTAGCTGACTCAGCTTGAAGAGGGAGTTGGACTACAGATGATCTCCAGGGATCCCTTCCAACCTCATCTGTTCTGTATTTCCTACTATAGGGATCTCTACCCTGTGCTGGTGAGAATATTGCAGTCCCTGCCTGAGTTGCTCAGCACTTGCCATGAGAAGAACCCCATGTTTGAGCTGTCTGTCCAGCGAGCTGCAGCAGTGGTTACTCTGCTGGTGCACGTGACACAAACTGCAGGCTGCACGGTGGAGCTGCAGGCCAAACTGAGCAGGTAGGCCCTCTGTCACCTGTGCTGTGTATCTGAGCAGTTGTCTTATATTCCCTCTCTTCAGTTAGGAGACTGGCCTGTACCCTTCTCTATTCCTTCATTTTGGATGGTGTGCTGTCCCACATGTGAATCCCTGAGCAGCAGGGTGTATTCCCTTTGATCTGAGGTCGGAAGGGGTATGTTGAAGGCTGGCAGATAGCGGTATGCCTGCTAGCCTGATGAGAGAGAGGGGTGAAAATGTGCATTTAGCAATGCATTCCTGCTGGAATGAACTAGAAAACTCATTTGACTTTCTCTTTGGGAAAAAGAAAATAACCTTTCTGAAGTCTGGAGGAACGAACATCTCTGCAGAGACAAAAGTGGATCAGGATTAAGAAAAGCAGGCTGTAGATTTGTTGGTTTTGGTAGATCTGAAAGAAGTAGAAGTTGCTGAAGACACAGGTACGTTTTCTGGTGGGAGCGTGGGGGGGAAATACCGAGAAACTCTGGACTAGTTTAGTCAAAGCTGGATACTGGGCTAACGTCCAGTAGAACTAAAGCTTAGCTTAAGGACAGAATAATGAAGAAACTTCAGCTTTCATGAGTAGCTTCTGAATTTGACCTTTCTGTCTAAAGTGATTTGTTCTAGTCTGTGAGGAAGTGGGGAGTTGTTTTTCCCCTAGTGGCTGTCATTAGTCATCTGTCTTCCTAACTACATGCAACTGGAAATCTTGCTGTTAAAATGATGTTTTAGAGTGAATTGTTTTGGAGACATCCTCGCTATCCTGTGTCATTCTGCTGTGTTTCAGTAATAGCTCTGAAGACAGTGAACAGATTCCACCTCCTCCAGTAGCATGGAATCAAGTGTCAGGCTTACAGCCCTTCCTTGAGACCTGTCTGAAAAAATTCCTACAGGTGATATCCCAGACAGAAACTTGGCAAATTCTCCAGCCGCTGACCACAACTTACATGATTTACCTGGGAGTTTATTACAGTGCTTGTAGCCAACAGGTAAGGCCTGAAAAATACAGTCTTTACCTCTTACCAGCACCAGCTTGTGTATTACCTTTGAAAACCTGAAAAAGAGAAAGGCAGGCTTTGAGGAATATAGATGAGGACTAGATTTTGTGTACCACGCTGCTTATCTAAACTGGATGCTGATCCTTTGTGTTAGCAATGCCAATTATCTCTGTCTTCATTTCTTCCTTTGGGCTCAAAGTCTCAATCAAGGTATGCGGTATTGCAGTGACTGTTCTGATTTACTGCAGAGATCCCCAGCCGTGCTGTAAATATGACCTAATTTCATTTGGCAGTCCTTTCTCCTTGTGGGCTAAATTAACTTGCACGGTTTTGCATCTGTTGTGGTCTGAGATCCTACATGTGGGCAGTTACTGCAATAACCTTGTAGGAAGATTGAGCACTGAGAGTCATACCATATGAACTTAGGACAGAAGGCAATAAAGATAAATTTATTTACTGCCCCACTAACATTCAAGGTCATTCTGTAACCCAGTCACTGTTGCAGTATGTAACCATCTTTTTTTCTGAAGGTGACATATCAGTGTAATGCTGTTGGGGGTGGGGGGAAATCTTCTACTTTAGCTACCTTAAAGATTCATATTCTAAACATAAATGCAAATTTCCTCTTTACTGCCCAACTGATGTGCCCAAGTTCTGACCTGGGAGATTTGTCCCCCAAAGGTGGGGATAATTTAAAGCCTGTATTTATTCAGACCTGCCTAACTCCTCTGAAATTTGTCTGAAACAAATAAATTTGTTTGCCATGGCTAGGGTGGAAACCACCAGTATCTTTCGAAGATATCTTCAGTGCCCCAAAGGTAGTTAGCACCTTTGACCTGCTGTCACTAGGTCCTGAGCTTTAGAGAACCAGGATGATCTTTTAAAGAGGTTAATATCCCTTTTTAACCTTTATAGATATCCAGAAGAGTGGCTGACTAAATAATTTCTCAAGTCCTTGAACTATGCCATGCAAATTTTTATTTCCTCTTTTTAAAAAAAAAAAAAAAAAAAAGTAATCATCTACCTGTGGTTAGATGGTCTGATGGTCAAATATGCTATGTGTAATTTTTTTTTAATAAATAAGAGCAAAAAAAAAAATCTACCTGTATGTGGTAATTAGGCTAATGAATATAGGGATCTTCATGGAGTGGTTTTGTTAGACTACTAAGATCTAAGGTTAACATGTCCATTTAGATTTTGCTGATTGATTTCTGGAGACAGTTTTCACCTGAGGGAAAATGAGTTTTTGTTATGGAAATGAGTATTTCTCTAATGCAGGCAAAGTACAGTAAAAATTTGCCAGCATGTTCCTTCAATCTGGAATATTGCTTACTAGGGTCAGAAGAATTTGGATGGGTCTCTAAAAGCCACAGATCCTCCCCTGTGCAGTGTTCATCCACAGCCATGTCTTGATGGGTAGGTCAATTGCACTTCCTACAGCTGATTATTATTTTTAATTTTATTTTTTCCGAAGAACCTCATGATGCCACTCTGCTTTCCCAGGGCAGTTCTGATCACCTTTGTATTTTCTTCAAGTTAAATGAGAAGATCAGCACATAAATAGTATGGCAAGAAGCAGGGGGGAGGGTGTCAGCCACTTATAGCAAGTTTGCATTTAGGGAATCTTGTTCCCAGTGATCCCATACCTTACTTCCAGCCGAATAAGAATTCTCTCTGATGCATTCTAATACTTGAGTATGAGGACACCTTGAGGTACCAGCTCTTCCTATAACAGTACCACTATGTAGGTGATGTGGTGTGTCAAAACCACATCAAAAGAGAAAAGAATAAATCAGCCTGTGTTTTTTGTCTTCCTCTGTTTCCCCATGTTTTATGCAGCCATCAGTCAATCCAGTTGACTGCTTAGAGGAACTGGAGCGTTTGACATCTGAGGTGCTGCAGCCCCTTCTCAGCCAGCCAGCCATACACAGCATGTGGGATTTGCTCAGGTAAAGTTAGTCCAGTGCTAAGATACTGTTGCTAGAAACTAAGGGAGCTTCATTTCTATACTGTGCTACGTGATCAGGAAGGCTCAAAATGCAGTTAGTGGTTCAGTGGCTGAGAATTCACTCACAGCAAAGAAATTCTCTAGTGTTGGCCTAGAATACATCAAAGAGAACAGTTCTGCTTCCAAAGACTTTTTGCCCCTCCCATTTATTTACCCTGTACCTATGTGCCTCGTGTGATTCTGAAAGCTGGGTGAATTGCAGTGCAGTAAGGCTCTGCCTACACCCTCCCCTCACAACAAAAGGCATCTGCTGCAGAGGTTCCCCAGTTTCTCCTTGCCTACTGATGCTGCTGCAGTGCCTGTGTATCTACTTTTCCATGTAGTTCTTTGATATCAATTTCAAATTGATTTTAGTTGCTCTTGACTTTGATTATTCTTTACTTTCCCTGGTTTAAAAACAACAACAAAGTAACATCAATTTGAGTCCCTCTTACATCAATGGGAGTCCATGTACTATTCACATGCTGCATATGAACTGCTTTTATAAAATAATTTAAGCTCCTGCAGAGCTCCACAAAGGCCTTGAAAGCCCCTGCAGGAAGGTGAAAGGCCGGATACCAAACTGTCCTTTCAGACATTTGGATTACATACATTTTGTCGCAGGCTCTGGGAACTGTTCAGCGCTGTAGATATTCCCTCTGTCTGCTGTAGAGGGAGCCTTACTACCATCCTGCAATCAATTCTCTAGAGAAGAGGAAACTGAGAGGTTTAACTTGTAGTAAGGGAAACATCGAGTTTCTTCTAAGAATGTCTGATGTAAGGGTCACTTGAAATTTTTGGTTTGAAGTGGTATTTGAATGGTCACCAAACCAGCACACATTCTTTCATGACTGAGAACTGAGTTCTGAATCATAGAATCATAGAAACACGAGGTTGGAAAGGACCTACAAGATCATTTCGTCCAGCCGTCAAAGCTCCTAGCACCAAAGCTTGCGACACAAGGGGCAGCATTTTTCTGCAATATCAGTTTTAGATATAAGCTGGCTTTTTGGCTTTGCCTGCCAGTTTATTTTTGAAACATCCCAAGTATGTGGGCAGCTTTATTAGCCTGGATTATTTGTGCCTGTGGGGAAACGTGTGTTTATTTAATCAAGAGTGCAATGCTTTCAAATGTTTGACATCAGAGATGCATCATTGCATCAGTATTTCTGTATATCATGAACAAATTAGCTGAAGACTGGAATTCATGACAGCTCACTGGCATTGGCTTCTAGCTTCTGTGTGACAGTGCTTATTTGACCAACTGTGATATTGCGGTTTTTGGTTTTTTGTTTTTTTTTTTTCCTTGCACCATCTTTGAGGCTTCCATTTTGCTGTAATGTATGGCAGGGTTTGGATAGTAACATTGCCACAGGATAAATGTTCAGTAATGTGATTGCTTTTTACCTGATCTTTTATTCTGTGTTCACACAGGCCATGTTCTGCTCTGTGCAACCCTTTGTCCTGTTCCCCAGCACCTGAATCTGTCTTCAGCATTGTATCTTTGAGCTGTACTGGAGGCAAACCTTCGTTGAGCCTAGTTGGCTCCAAGTCGCCTTTCCCCTTCCTCACTGCCCTCCTGTTTCTCATTAATAGCATCACTCACATTCACAAAGGACTGATCAGCAAGGTGAGAACGTACTTTTTCACCATGAGTTCTGTGTGAATGATAGTATACTTGGGAGGGAGGTTAGTATTTGTATCTTTCCAGGCTTAAGAGTGGTGTTAGCAGGACTATTAAAATAGAATTGTTGTGTATTTTTAATTTAAAAAAAATACCAAAGTACCGTAAAGAGAAATACCTCATTTTCAGACAAGATGAATCTTTGAATTTCAATATCCAGTTGATGCTGAGAAGCTGGGATTATAGAGCAGGTGTCAAATGATGATGAGGCTTAAAGGATGGATTTATAAAGAACGTTGAGAACAGTAAAACAACTGTTGTTTGGCTAAACAAAGTAGTGTCAGAGGAGGAAAGAGGGATGGCTGAAGGACATACAAGAAAGAAAAATGGGATAAAATTAAATAAGAGAATGAGTTCCACAGTGACTGAAAAGGCTTCTTTCTGCTTCTGATGATGAATGCAGGGGAGCCTTGAGGCAAAAGGATAGGTATTTGTCAGGCCATTTCTGAAGATCTCTTGCAGTAGCCAACATGAATTCTTATGGGGAAAGCAGAAGATGGCGGACTTTGGAGAGGACTGTTTTACTTTCCTCCAAGCTTGGACTGTGTTAGTATTTGTTTCCACTTCTGTTTCCTTTTATAGTACAGCTCTGTGCTGAGCTTTGGAGGCCTGAAGGATTATCTGCATCAAAGCTGGCAGAGTGGACCCCCTTCTGTAACTCCCTCATCTATGTGGATGCTGCGCCATGAGTATCATCTGCAGTACTTCATTTTAGCATTGGCTAGGAAAATGGTATCCTTGTTGGTCCTTTCTTTCACCCCAGGAATTGACTTCATCTTAGTTTCTGTAACTCACTGTGGCAGGCTGGCAGCTGTTCTTTGCGTCAGTGTTCTTCCACATAGCTGACCTGGGTCTGGTCTTCTGCTGTCTGGACTGTTCTGCCCCATTAGTAAATAATGTCTTCACTTTATAGTTACTGATGTGGGGTTTTAGGTCCAGAATACTTTGAATGGCAGAATTATATTTTTTGCCTGTCTTTGGGCTAATGTGAGAGCAACTTCTCTAGCAGCACTCTTGAAAAGTATGTCTGGCTGTCTAGGGCAATCAAGGGAGGCAGAAAGATGTCCATATGAATGCTGACAGTTCTTGCAGGCTGCCTTAGCCTCTCACTTTCAAGTGAGATCTCTGCCTCAGCTGAACCCCCCCTTCCCCATCCTTGCTGATTGCCGTGTTGACAAACGGTGCAGTGGTTTTATCTGTTGTTTTGTTTCCTGTGCAGGCAGACACTTGTCCAGATTACACCCAGCATGCCTCACTCTATCACTGTGTTGCCATGGTATTGCTGAGCCGTCTGTTGCCAGGGAGCGAGCGTCTGGCTTATGAGGTCCTGCTGGATCTTGCCTTTAATCCACAGTTTCTTCCGTAAGCTTTGCTTTTTTTTTTTTTTTTTTCCCCCCTCCTTCTTTAGTCTGGTACGTGGGAAGACTTGGAAAAGATGAAAAAGCAGATGTTGGCATGTTGGCGCTGTAACTTCATTGTATTTTTTGACCTTCAGCAGGGCTTATATTGAAATTTTAATTGCTCACTGGCATGTTCTCAAGCCATAGAGCCTTTGAGTCAGACCAGCAGGGTGGTTGCAGATTTCTCTCCAATGTATCTGTGTTGAGAAATACGACCATTTTCTTTTGATCTCCTCAGTGGCAAGAGTCCAGTGGTTCCTGGTAGAACTGATTTTCACTAAGGTCCAGCATCTACTGTGCTGAGAGTAGTGAGTCTAGGAAACACATGGGAACCTGACCTATTCTGAAAAGCTTACTAAACCTTTCTTAAACCCTTACTATACAAAACTTGCCATGGTGCTTCCCTGTAGGAGATTGGACCAATGAGCTGCAATGAAACACCGTACATCTCCAGCAAATTTTCTTTTAAAAATGAAAGCTTTTTTTCCCCTTGCAAATACCTGCTGTAAAGGCACCATTTTGCAAGAATTTGGCAAGTAATCTGAGACTATGGTAAATATCTGATCTGAGATTATGGCATGTGGGTTTGACAGCCCCTCTGCCTCCATTTCTGTTTACCACTCTGTATGGTTCCCTTGACCTTGCAAAGCTGCTATTGTGATAATTGTCTTATTGACTCAAGATGGCCTTACATGATATGCGGTATTTCACTTCAGCACCCTGACAACTGTGTTGGTAAGTAGGTTGTCTCCCTGGATAGGGGGTTGCAGCCTCCAAACCTGACCTCTGGCTTTGTGTGGAAGTTTTTAATTTAATGCATTTATGTTGCTAACTCCAGGTGTAGTTCTGTGAATTTCCTGTAGATATCAAGGTAGTTGGTGCTTTACAGACACTTAGTGTTGTTATAACTGAATGCTGCAGAAAGTGTTGTGACTGCCGTGCATATTATTCCTGATCCAGGAGATGAACTTGTGTTAGGTTTTTGTTGTTTTTTTGGTGTGTGAGAGTGTGGTTTTTAGGGGTTTGGGTTTTTTTGACTGACGTTGGCTTTTATCTTACAGTGAAGGGAAAACTGGAGGGCCAGAAGCAGCTGACTTTTCTGATATCTTGCATCTGGGTACCAGTGCCAAACTGTCACAGCCTGGCTCTGCAGCAGCAGCATCTACAAAGCCTACTCGTGGTGCCCTGCTGAGAGAATCATACCAGAATCTGCCTGCCATCCGTTCCTGTTACCTCACTCATTTTGTTCACTTGCAGCCTGCCCTTGTGCGTTCCCAAGCATCCTACCAAGGACGGAATTACCTCATCCAGTCACTGCTGCTTCCTGAAGTCAAAGGGCCCATCCTGCCTTCAGACTGGACGTTCTTTCCGCTTATCAGCCTCTACAACCAAGTGACTAATGCGGAGACACGTGGGGCTGTGCTGAACTCTCTCCCACTTGATCTAGTCAACACTGTGACCTGGAACCTTCAGTGGGTCTTGCTACTGGAAACTTGGCGTGCTAAAACCCTTCAGAGCATCCCTACTGCTGCCAAACTTGCACGACTTATGTGTGTCTTCCTCACAGGTGGTGACCTCTTTCTAGAAGCACCGATCCACTGCTACACAGCTGCCCTTCTTTCTATCTATTGCCAGCCCAAGGCGCTGGACTCCCTGAACTTGGATGCTCCGCTCCCTGGTTTGGCGTCCTTCCATGATCTCTATATAAGTCTGCTGGAGCAGTTTGAAGGTGTCTCCTTTGGAGATCCACTCTTCGGAGTGTTTGTTCTTCTACCTCTGCAGAAACGTTTCAGTGTTCATCTGCGTCTCTCTGTTTTTGGGGAGCACACAAGTATCCTGCGGGCACTGGGAGTGCCACTCCAGCAGGTAATCCTGGCTTGTGGTGGTTGCCTGTCACTGCACATTTGAGATGCTAGGCTCTTGCCTGTGTTTCTCCAACCTTCTTCTCCAACCTTGATTTGGGCATCCTCCCAGCACTACTACTACTTCCTTATCCCTCAGTGTCCAGTAGAATAATCATGCTTTCTTCACTTACAAGCTCTCGTTCTTCTTGAATAAAAATCCAATGTATGGATTGTAAAATGAAAGAGGAATGGAGGGAATGGAGAGCAATGTTTTTTTTT
>WBMW01001028.1:863064-908451 GCA_013396635.1 Penelope pileata | reverse complement strand
TACAGGGGTTGTGGAGGTTTTTGTTCTGCTGAGGTGATGGTCGTGTTTCTGGGCTGTGCTGGAGGTTGCCTCCTGTTCCCTCACTACAGGGAGGAGCTACCTCAGCCCCTGGCATGGCGCTCGCCCTGCCCTCAGCGAGGCCGTGCTTCATGGTGGTTTGCAGGGCCCTGGGTGCATGGAGGGGGCTCCAGCAAGCCCTGGGACCCTCTGGCAAGAGAAGCCTGGTCCCAGCAACTGAGGGACACAGCTAGGCAGGTGAACGTGGAGAGTGGTTCAGCTTTTGGTTGCGTTGTTCCTGGGCTTCTCTTGTTGAGCTGAGATTGTGGCTGGTCTGTCCTCCCCCCCACCATGTCCCTTGTGACACCTTGTGTCTCCCAGGTGTCTTTTATCAGGCTTTATTTCCCTCCTGATCTTTGTCTGTTTTGAGCTTTCCTCATTCTTATTACTTGTAGCTCCTTTCTCATCTTTTCCTGCTCTTTTGGCTGTCTGCAGAAGCACTCAGTAACTCACTCAACAGTTTAACTGCAGAATTGAGATACTGCTGCTGAGCTTCAGGTGGAAGCTCCCAGCTCCTTGTCTGAAGGTCTGGGTAGATGTCAATAGCTAATGTGCACAATGTGCCCACTTACAACCCTTACGACAAAAAAGGCTGTAACTTTTAAGATTTGGATTGACTATTGTGTAAGTGGCGTAAGCACTCTGCACCATTTGGGTCTGATCTGTCAGATATTTGATGACGCTCTAGTAATTAATCTCTTGGGTTTGTCTGCTGAAGGGAAAACCGGAGCTTGTATATTAAGCGACTTTTCTTCTCTGTTATCTCTTCCACCACAGTAAGCTTTTACCTTACAAAATCAATGAGCACATCTCCAGAACAATATTTTAGACTTTTTCAGTGTGTGTAGGCTTTTGTTAGCTGCTTCCCTCACTGTGTGCATTCTGGGTGGTTTTTGATCTCTTCAGAGTATCAGGGCATGTAAAGAGCTCTGAATTACCTCCAGGTGTTGTGTTGCTGGTAGAGGATTGTAGTTTCAGGTAGGGTTAGGCTGTGGCACGCTGTGAAGATACAATGACAGCTATGCCAGTGTGCGTGCAGCAACTGTCAAGATAGTTGTTAGCATTCTTCACAAAAAATCAGCTTGCTGCTCCTGGCATCAATATTTCTTTCATATAAATTATCAAAAATAAATTTAGAGTGATACAAAAGTTTCTCTGCTAAAGCATCACACATCTTTTGTCTGACATGCGTGTCAGCTCGCTCTCAAAATTTTAGTTGTACTGCACCCAGAAAACGCCACAGATGGCAGCTCGTCGCTGTTCCCCTTGGTTCTGTCTTCTGTGAGATTGATCAGGTTTGGATCAATGAAGTTATTTGGGCAGAAGCTGCCACTGCTCTCCTGCTGTCTGTCCACTGTTCAAAAGAGTGGGAGGAAATGTGATATTAAGAATACTTTTTAGTGTGTTTCTTTTTTTTTGGTACTGTTACATGTTATTTATGGAGGAAATTGTGGGCTTGCTGACCATTCTTCTTTGCTATGAGCCCTCATCAGCAAGCTTTACTTTTTATAGTCATCTTTGAAGCTGAGATTTTGGTGGTGGATTATCATTATTTATTTTTGTTAAAATACAGTTTGCAAGTTAAAAGTAGGATTCAGAACTTGGATGTGATGCACCCTAGAAAGACTAATAGGTTGAGATTAGGGTAATCTCTCATGATGTGGGAGATCCCTGTCAACAACCCAGCTACTGGGCTGACGGTTGTTCTGATGCAAAACGTTTTCCCAGTTTTCTGATGTTTCCACCTCTTTCTCATGCTATGTTGAACTTAAATGTGACAGTGTCAAAATTGTACATTAAATCAAATTCTTGCTTTCTGGTTCATCCTCAGTGACCGTTTATGAAGAATGAATTGGCTTAGGAACAAGGTTCTTAGAGTATGATAAATGCAGTTGTTGGTTTAGTTCGGTCTTTGTTTTTAGGTAACCATGTATCACTGCAGCAAACAGTGCTAAATCAGTAACAGGAAAATATTCCTTTCTGTGTACTGTAAGCTAAACGTTGCTGGTGCCTTTCTGGCTCATCAGCTTTGCTCCCGCTGCGAGAGGAACCGGAATGAGTGAGCATGAGGGAGCGCTGCTGAGGAGGATGTGATCTCCTGGCTGCAGTGGGCAAACATTTACTGCTAAGTTGTATGCATAAAAAAGTAAGTCATGTGCATTTATCCTGTGTGTTCATCAAAGAGGCAAACTTCACAACGAGGATCTGCCTCAGTTTAGTAATGCCAAGGGATCATGAGAGGTAAGTGCTGTAAGTAACCATAATTGAGTGCTTCTTTGATAAAGAGCTTTCCTTTTCATCTAACTGCAAAATGATAACGTACTTCCCTTGGCAGACAGTTCTGGATGGGAGAGCTCAGTTGAAAGGCAGCCTTTGCTGCTAGCACCAGAGGCACACCCTGGCCAGGCACTCCTTTATGTGTGTGCAGGCATGCTCGTGTTAAGACACTGACTGTTTCAAAGCTTAATCCTGGTGACAGATGTGATTGTCCTCTTTCACTTTTAGTAAAGCAAAAGTCTCATGCTATTTTACTACATCCGTATTTCACGTCTTCTGCAGATCAAGGTCTGTGTGTGCCTTCAGGATTTTATTGCTGCTTTATTTCTCTAAGGGATAATTTATCCACTATGCTGGGAGACTAACCATTTACTAAATAGCCCAGTTGAAGCTTCTGTTGTTTTTTCTGCTCTCCCATCTACTCCTATGGATTTCCACGTTTAATGAACTTCAGGGAACTCAGGGACCCCCACCGATGCTATTTGTAAAGAAGTTGTGAAAATAATATGTGCTTTTGAGGTATCCTGGGTGTAAGCTGGAAGCTGTGCCTGGGATGAACTTGTGTGTTTTCCTGAATTCCTATCAGAGTCCTGTCCTCATTACTGAAAATCTACTTGTCTGTACCACCTGCTGACAAATCTATGTGTTTAGCTTTGTTATCTCAAGCAGTATCAAGATATCCTGGTCTTGTCCCTGTTCCTCTCTGAATACTATTGTACACCTTTATTCAATGGCAAAGGCATAAGCACTCCACTCTCCTGTGTTTGTAATTTATCTGTTAGCTCTCAAAATTTGGGAATCTCTTTTCTGACTAACGTGGGAAGGGTTTCATGAAAATTGAACTACGCTGAAGTCCATTATAAATCTCTCTTCTATTGCTTTGTGCATCTCCAAGTTCCTTAGAAACATCAACGTTCACAACCTCATAGGGGCGCAGGCTGTGTGCACACAAGGATTACTTTACCTAATGTTGAGGCAGGGAGGAGTGAGTTAGTCACATATTACAGCACACAGAAATGCCATGCAGTATTTTAGCCTGGAGAACAGAGTAGGGTACTGTATTTAGACAAATCTGTAAGATTGATTGAGGTAGTTATCTAAATTGGATTGTTTCCAGACCAGTGGGATTAACAACCCTCTTTTTGCAAAAAGCGTTATGAGATCTTTAATGATCACATGAGGTCAGGACCCCAGTTTTATGTCTCATCTGAAAGACCATGAACTTATAACTACTGATCTGTCACTGTCTTATCTGACTATCTATTCTAGAGACTGCTTTATTTTAGAAAAGATTTGTGTTGCCAGGAGCCTAAATGCCATCAAAGCTTTTAGTCCTTGCCATATTCCTTGCCCGAGGAGATTTCTAACAGGTTTTTATTCTGATGTATTTTTGATTTGTTTTTCTCTTTGCATGGCAGGCCAAAGTGAGACTGCAAAGAATATTTTCCAGTTTGTATCTCTGACATTTACTGCTACATGCAGGACTGCCTACTGATCCAGGCCTGCAAATAACTGATTTCTGGGTTGCACAGAAGGGTGTACGGTTCCCAGTGTTTTTTCTTGGGGAGCTCAGCTCTCTGTCTATATGGGCATCTCTCTCAAAGGCCCCTCATCACCTCATGGTAAAACTGTGGTGGCAACAAAATGCAGACTGCAGCAGGTGTGTATAATGTGACAGTCTTGCTTTAAGCATTTCAGAATTAACTGCTTTGTGCATGCATGCACACGCACATTAAAAAGCCTCTAGGAATCTTAAAAGCAAAAGCTTTTTTGTATCCTCGCTCTGCTCTGATGAGGTGTGCTAGAAAATTAGAGGAGCTGCCCCTCCCAACTATTCTTAGTGTATTATTTATAGCAGAGGGATAGAGTGTGGACCCAGCTCACAACTTCACTGTTTTCATGGAGTGGCCATCGGATTTCCATCCTCTCACACACATTCATATGTGGCCATGCAATTTGCCCACAAATACCCACTCATGGTAATAGCACAAAAATGTGTACTCACGTGGTCCCTGTGAAGGGTTTCTTTGCCCTCAGCAAGGAAATGTCTCTGCAGTAAGATCTCTCTGACCAAGCCAGATATTATCTGAGATGGACGAAAATGGACAAAGAAACGTGCTTTCCTGTTTCAGAGTGCTCAAGGAATGAGCTGTGCCCAGTCCTTCAATCTGTTTATTAAGAAGTTTTGTTTACTCTGAGAAGGACATTGCTGCACATCATCTGTACTTTTAGCAGCTTCATTTCAGCAGCAGTAGAGGAGGTGAAATTGAAATCAGAAGGTCTTAATTTTACAGGGAAAGAAATTTGTTCTGAGACAAAAGGCTTTTCTCTCTTGAGTCACTGAAATATTATTACCCTTGATTCAATTTGGAAGCTCTTCAGGATGCTGTAGTCATATGGTTGGCTGGCAGTCTGGGTAACCTCATCGCTGCAGTGCTCGTGAATGTTGGGCTGCACGCTGGCCACACCGCACCATTTGATTCATGGGCTGTGAAGGTCAAACCAAGGGCCTGTCTGGGGGACTTGGTTGGCAAGGGCAGCACAATGAGATGCCTGAGCTGGTAGTGACATGTGGGAGCAGATCTCTTCTTTCTGAAGAGGTGGGTGGAAGAAGAAGACAGTTGCAGAAAAATATCACTAGTTGGTATTGTACATCAGTCAGAGCTTCTGCATCATTTGGGGAAGGTAAGTCAGCAAGGCCTATTTGTCCAGAGGAAACACCTTGTCCTAGAGCTCTGAGCTGTCACAGCAAACTTGAAAAGATCACTTTGTGCCATCTTCTGCCTGTGCGCTGTGCTGTTAAGAGCTGATTGCTCAAAATTTCATCTTCCAAAATATATAAATAACAATTCTCAAAGCAGTCTATAAGCACTGATGCATTGAGCAGCCTGATGCCTGCTTGAAGCAGGCTGTTTCTCTCTCCTGTTTGGCAGATGGGAGAACTATAGCACAGAGTATGTAGGCTAAGGTACCTGCCCAAGGTCTCACTGAAAGACTGTGGCAGAGGAAGAGTCGGCCCTGTGCATGTCTTTCCCTCTTTTTTTTTTTTTTTTCCTGTTATTGTAACCAAAGTCTACCTCACTGCTTTTGTAGAGGCTCAGCCTGTGGCTTTTGGATTTGCCAGTGAACGTTTGGCTGGGAAGCCTGCAGAAGATGTTTTGGTACGGTCTCACCCAAACAGTAGCCAATTTCTGTCATCCAAACATCTCCACACATGCTTACCTTTTAAAATACATTGTTCATCCAGTGCAGTAGAGCAGAATTGGTGCAGCCTAACTTCAGCTGCTCATCCCTGACCCTGCATGGAGCTTGGCTGCAGGGACTGCTGAGCCTTTTGGATTTGACCAGGTGCATCTGCCAGTAGGACTAAGTCCCAAATGGCTGTCACTGCAGGTGCACACACATGGACCAGAAAAATAAGTTCTTAGCCTAGTTCCTTCAGGAATGTGGTTTAGAGAATTGTGCTACACCTTAGATGTACCTTTCTAATAACTTTTGAACCCATAGGTCAATTTGAAACCAATGGAACAGAATAGAAAGCAAAACTATCAAGTCCCTGTGAGTTTCACGGGAACTGGTAGCTGAATAGGAGAGACATAGGCATCTGTTAGTGCCTCTGCTGTGAGAAAAGCTCAGCTATTTCTGTCCTCGTCTGGTAGGAGACAGCTGGCTGCCTAGCAGAGGTGTACTAACAGTCCAGTCAGTAGCTCGGTGGGTCTGTGGTGCATCCTGTCCTCCTGGTGTGCCACTGTGTGAGACAAGGGAAGGTGCAGCAGGAGCCTGGGAACACCAAGTCAGCTTCAGGAGATGCCCGTGAGAATGTGGCTTCAGGAGATAAGGTGCAGCAAACAGAGTTTCCTCCATTCTGCTGCTTATTGAATAGAGTTTTTTTAATTTTTTGTTTCAATTGCAGTAACTGCTTTATCTATGTTATATATGTATAAGGAAAATACAGTGATAATTGTTTGGCTGAAATGAAATGCAGAAGGCATCACATATTGAGATTCTGCTAAAGCATTTTTTCACAGCAAAAGTGATGAAAAATACATTTACGTTGGTATGCATGAGGTGCTATCACGTGGTCTGTGAGCAAGCAGGAGGATGTGTGTGTAGGAAAACAGTAAATGGAAGGGACGATAGTGAGGGGTGGTGTCCTGGGCAGGGATGGGTATTGCCAGAGGACTTGTGCTGTTCAAGACCTTGACCAATGATCTGGGAAATAACAAACAGCCCATTAGTTCACTGATGCTGCTAATGTAGAAAGCGTTGTGAGCGTCAGATAAATACAAAGGCAATCAAGAATCTTGAAATCTGGAAAGCAGAATTCTAACAAGGGGAACTTTATGAAATGTGGGTTAACTGGAGACAAACATGTGCAAAAGAGATTGAGTTCCATGACGTCAGCTGACATTCCATGGCAAAACTCCCCAGACCAAGCAGACTCTCTGAGTGAGTAGAGTGGTTTTCAAATGCAGAGTGAGGGGTAAAATGGTGAAATGATCTGTAAGTAGAGCTCAGAAAAGAGTCAGACCCTGAACACCATGGAGGATCTGTTTAGGGAAGTTGAAAATAGAGCAGGGTATTGCTAGATCTGTTTTTTAAAAAATAACAAACAAAGTGTTCCCTGAAGAATAATTGGGAACAATGGGAGGAAATATGCACAGAAATTATCCCTGTTACTTTTTGTTTCATTTTTAATAATGGTCATGTACAGAGAATGCTTAAAGCATCTATACTACAGTGATCAAAAATACAGAAAATCTCTGCTAAGCTAAGCTTGGGGCTCAGAGCAAATGTGAAGACCCAATTTCCCTGTGTGCTAGGAGGCATTCTCCTCTTCTGCCTGAGAAAGAAATGAACAATGACTCCTCTCTGATCTTTCACATTTGCACTTTGTGTTTGTTTTCAGTCCATTTCTGGCAGGAGCAATTCTTCACCTTCAGCCTTCAGTGTATATTTTGATAGGGTGTTCAGGTATGTGTGTTTTCCCAGAAAACCTGAGACATGCCAAGTTGCACCAGAGTGACGTGCTGTAGTACCAAATTGTGTGGCACTGTGAATCTTTCCTGGACTGAAGTTCACACAGTTAATGCTAATTTGCCTGAATGGGGTCTGGAGGCATCTCACAGACTGCAGAGGGTATGCGAGTAAGTGACATTACTTCATCTCTCTTCAAGTAATCACAGAAATATTTGTTTTTATAACAAGTTATCATATCATGCTAGGAAGAGATAATAACTTTTCCTCCTGTCAAATATCCCCAAGCTGATGGTTGATTTTTAGTGATCTGTTTTCCAAAGGTAATCTTAGAGCATTTAGTCTCTCCCAGGTTTCTCTGCCCTCTGTAGAGTACCAGAATGCAGGATACTATCTTTCTGCCCCCAAACACGTTTCCTTCTGTTGGTCTGTTCCCCCTAATTGTTGCAGTTGTTTTTGTTTGATGGAATAATTGAGAATGCATTTACTATGCCTAGGGGAGGGGCAGGAAGGAATCAATCTTCTGTGTCATTAAAAGTACAGGGGGGAAAAAACCCAACAACATTCCCTCGCGGGTATCCATGGCTTTAATGTCGCTTTCATGTAGCTTGATTTTTGCTAATGAACAAGCTGTTTGTTTAGTGCTCTTACATGAAGCTTTTGCTTCATTTGCCACTGAGAGAAGGGATGGGATAAAGGAAAGGGATGGAAGAAGGATGTGTAATGCTGTGAGGATGCTCACGTGAATTGTGGGTTTTTTTTTTTATTATTATTTTTTAGCAAGAGGAGCTGCTCTACTTTGCGATCCTCAAGCAGCTTCTCTGTCGTTTGCAAGGTCAGGATTTTCTGGCTCACTTGGAGAGGATGCTCTCTGACCAATGAGGCATGAAATAGCAGTTGGAGAAGGGCTTGATAAATATTGATTCAGAAATTGCCATGGCTGCTGACTCTGCGATTGGCCTGTTTACCCAGCAAATGGAAGAGGAATGGAAAGAAGATGTCCATTTCTCAGCGATGGTGGCACATGCATTTTTCAACACTGTCCTAGATATTTAAGAGGAAAGGGGCTGAAAGCTCAGCCCAGCGTGTTTTTCAGGACAGCACTAATCCATTATAGGAGATTAGATTTTGCAATTCTTTCTCCTACCAGTAGCCTTCTATTCTTACTTCCACTAAACTCCATAAGGACAGTTGTGCTGTCCCACCAGAAGGAAGGAAAGTTTTCCAAGGAAGCGGGGTGGGCATTTTGCCACTTCAGGGAGCATCCGGGCAGTGTTCAGACTGAAGTGAGTACACACTACCCATGCTCTAAACTGAATGAACTATGTTGCTGTTATTAGCCAGATATGAGTCTGTGGTTCTCCACTGAGTAGTCTGTGTTCCTTACCTTGCTAGATCTCTCAGCAATATAAATGTGGACTGGCAGGGTGATACCATATCACTTCAGTATTTTGCATCATGCGGTTGTGCCCCTGCTAACGTGCCTGCTAGGAATCCAAAGTGCAGTTTTTGTATTGCCAACCAGAACCTGAATTTAAAAAGTGAGAGTTGGGGTAATTAACTCAAGCTCAATGCTGTGCTAATGTAGTCACTGGATTTTTGAGTTGTCTCAGAGTGAAGGTAAAAACAAACTTGATCTCTGCCAGCTGTACTCAGTGGTGGCATCCCTTGGGTGAGGTGTTCCCAAATGCCACCTGAGCTTAGGGGAACTGTGGCCGGTGTCATGGGGTTTTCCCTTCCCTGTAAGCTTGAAAGGATCCCTACACTTATGCAGGGCTTCGTATCCATGCTTTTCCTGTTGAACATGAAATCTGTCTGTGTTGTTCTGAAAACGTGTACCACAAAAATTGTAAGAGACAATCACTAAGTCAGTGATGCCACTGGAATTTTAACACCTTGATCTTTCTGATCTGTATTGTCAGCATGTTCAAACTCCTGCAACATGAATGGGAGCTGTTTTGTTGCTTTTCAATTTCTGTGGCTTAACAAAGTTACTTCAATTACGGAGGTGCCTGGGGACTTCTGTCAGATTTGGGAGCCCTCCGGGTTAAATGTGGAGAAGGCTGGGAAGAGGCTTTGCTCTGACAGGCTTGTGGGCTAGGCAAAACAAGGGAGAAGAGGAAAGGGAAAGAAGCAGTATTTGATAAGCTGAGACCTGAATTCAGCTGTGTGGAATCTCTTTGTAAATAATGATTTCACAGAAAAATAAGGCAGTTTTCATAATGTAATTATTAGTTCTGCTACTCCTGTAACCTGGAAGATGTCAAAAGGAGCTGTCATTCTCTGTGCCCACACATCTAACCTTTTGCTGCCGGTGAGGAGTTTGCTCTTTCACTCCCTGCTGCTTTGCTGGGAGGTGCTGTGTGCAGCCTGGCAGGTGGCTTCACCCCAACTTCTGTGGGCAAGAAACGGAACTGAGGAATAGAGCAGCTGTAAAGCAGGTGCTGACTGCAGAGTGGCAGGGCTCTGCTCTGCCTCAGGTCTCTCTCCTGTGCTCTCCTTGTGATCTCCCATCTTGGATTAACAACCCTCATAGCTCACTGTGCAGTAATACCACCTTCCTGATAACTTCTTTCTACTGCTGGGGGTGGTAAGTCGCTTCTAGAGAGCGACACCATTTTATTACATCTGATTGTAAATAAATATCCCTGTGGGTTGGGGCAGGACTGATGGTGTGTGGTGAAAACAGGTTCAGGAGGCTGTCTTTCAAAAGAGCATAGAGCATACAGTATTACCACTGGAAAAAATGACACATACTTTTGGAGAAACCTTGTCTGACAAGCCATCGATATGGTAACAGTGCCCTGCTCCTGCAATCTAAAAGAATGAGTTGTTGTTTTTAAATCCATTTTGCGTTGCCTGGAGGTCATAACACAAAGATTTTCAAAGAAAGCGATCAGTTTTATCTGAGCTTTCTAACTCTTCACATTCAAACAGGCATGATTCAAACTGATACACATTGTGTGAAGATTTTGTACAGTATTGTCCTCCAGTCCCACTAGTCTATGCATGCAGAGTTCCTATGGAGCTTATGATGCTTTTTGTCTTTAGTAAACAATAACAGTAAAACCAAGTTAAATGCAAAAACAAAGCTGCACAAAACTTTGCTTTCTGTGCAGCAGAAAGAACACAGCTGTGTATTGCTTTTGCAATTGCCCAGATACTTCATTATAGCTGTAATAATGTGCATCTGGCAGTTGGTGGTTTTTGTCCACCAGACTGTTATGAGACACTTCTCCTGTAGTACTGCACAGTTCTGCAAAACAGCTGGGTGATGTTTTGAGGCTTTCTTATGTTGCTTGTCATGTACTGTAGTGATAAGAACTGGTCCAGCAGTTTCTTTTTAGAAACTGAAAAGAGAGTTGTGGGAGCCTGGCTGATACATTGTGATGATCGAGGAAGAATAGCAAGAGTGGATTAGTCCATTCCTTCAGGACTTCCTGTCTGGAGGCTGACTACAAACGAAGCAGCAAAAGCTGAAGAACAGCACCTATCAGAGAAAGATGGTTCATGTGAGATGATAATTCCCAAAGGATAAGGTGAATGGTAATACAAGAAGTGGAGGGCCTTTCTGATCTTTTGAAAACAAGGACTAGATGGTTCTTCTCTTCATAGCTAGGACAACATCATCAGATCTTTTCCCAGAATCTTCATTTTTCCACGAAGTTGCTGTACTTTATGCTGAAGATTCACTGGAGTTAAAACCTCCTGCCTGTTACTTTCTGTTCCTTTAGAGTGGTTAGTTGATCACAAACAGGGTAACAATGCACTGCCCCAGCTAAGACAGGCAGATGAGGGATTGGCCAGGATCCTGTTTGTCTGGGGTGATCATAAGGGGTGGGATTTTAATCAAGCTGTCGGTATTAGTAAAGAGTTAGTGTGGTCAGTCTCAAGTGGTCACTTTGCTTTTGTACTTTTTGACCTGCTGTTTATTGCCTGGGCTTAGCCCAGTTGGAAATACCAGGTTTCCTACCAGTTGCACAGCAGTGCTGTTCTAGCATGTTCTCTTAGCCACTTTTGCAGCCATAGTAACTGTGGTGTGAAACGTCCATACAGCCTGCACTGGCTCTGAATGCATAATGCACAGAGTGGATGGTTATGCTGCAACTAATGTATTCCTCATTCATTGCTATGCAAACATAAACTTTATACCTTACAGTATTGTTCAAGTATATATACTTAAGTCTGCTAGGACTGCGGGCTTGGACATACTCCCTGGAAATACTGTTATTGGACTCATGCTGTTTAAAGATTGTTTTCAGACAGATCTCAAAGCATTTTTCAAAGGGAGATCACTTTCATTGTCTCTCTCTTACAAGTGTTTATTCCCAAAGATAAGAGCATGGAAGAGACCTGTGCATGGTTTCAGAGGAAACTGAGACCAGAGGCAGGCCTAGAATCCCAGTTTTCCACGTTCCACGTTTCCAAGTTCTACCACTTGTTCCAGCAGGCCTTGCTGCAATAGATGATGTTTCTACAGATTAGTCTTTTGGGGGTCCTTGATCATCTGGTTATTTATCTAGCTGCTGTATCAAAAGGAAACTCCAAGTATTACTCCACGTTCCAGGTGATGTTCATCCAAGGGTATCAGAGTGCTAACCATCCTTCAGAAACTCTCACAGATGTCTGTGCATTAGTCTCTACTTTCGGAGACTAGGAAATGAAGGCAGGAAATAGCAAAGTGATTTCCAGAAGTCAGACTTGAAGGAAATAGCAAGTCAGTGCCATTTGCTGGGAATACTTTCCAGGTGTAATACTGTGATGTATGTTTTCAAGCCCTGCGTACACACTCTTTGCTATCCATAAGAGAACTAAAAATGGCAGATGGTGATAGAGGAGCCACACTCGCATGCTACGGTTGTGTTTCCCAATCATTCTTAGAAGCCAATGAAAAGGAAATGGTGGAACAACAAAGCAAACAAAGACAAAACCCAACAATTCACATGTGTATCTGAAGCACCTGCTCCACATGTCCAGCTGCATGCTGGCTGCATGTCCGTGTACTTCATGGTGAGAATGAAGAGGGGTTTTAGTCCTCATTGACACTGTACAGCAGCTGGTTCAATTTGGACCTTTGATTGCCCTTAGCTCTGAAGCTGTTGAAGCGTGTGCATGTTTGCACGCAGCCTGATTAATGCTATTATCATTGTCATTAATGGCTTTTAATGAAGGACAGATGGTTCTGCCAAGGTTTCAAGCTGTGAAGTTCACCGACCCATTTGTACTATAAGGGAGGGGGAAGGAAGACCCCCCAAAATCCTCTTTCAAAATTGATGGTAGAAAAGGCAAGTGAAAATGCAGATTGCCTAAACATAAGCCTTGTGTTTCTCCACGCAGTCTGTTCTGAAGGTACATGCAGGGGATAATGGGATTTCTGACACTTATCTTCATGAGGCTCAGACACATCAGTTATCTTTAAGCTTGAACCAAGAATTTCTTGAAGAAGAATAAAGGAAGGGAAAGGGTTGTTATGATGTATCCATGCCTTGGAAAGGGTCATCACTTGCAGTAAAGGTCAGCACTGGGGAATAAAGGAAGAGAAGAAAGACAATATATATTTGGAATAATTATTATTAGTGCCCGAGTAACCCAAATTGAGAACCTTAAAGAAAAACTTTACCTTCTTCATCTGTTTCTCTTTTGTCCCAGCTTTGGCTCCCATTCAGACTATGGCTCTGGTAGACATATCCTTCAGGTTGTAGCTCCAACTTTTATTCCAGAAGATGGAATGCTGCTATTGCTCACTAGGAGTTCAGACAGTCAGCAGTAAACATGGGATCATGATTGAGACCAACTAGAAAAGGTGAATCTCATAGGATGTTGTTTGTCCTGTGAGCAGCTTTTTTTTTTTTTGTCTTCTATAAGCTCACATCGGTTAATGCAAAGTCTGGATTACTTAAAAGAAGCTCCTTTTCTCGTTTAACTGTAGGGGAAGCTTTTAGCCTGGTTGTGATTCAAGACAAACTATCTATTTTTGGCATGGTACCATCCGTCTGGATGAGCAGTGTAATACGTACTTGTAATGTGAGGTCTGTTATTAGCATTCACTTATAACTTGTTACAGAGTGTGCCCAATTTGCATGGATCATTCAGGAGTGTCTGTGCTGTACCTGGACAGTCTGACCAAAAATCTTATCAGCCTCCTGGTCATGTTTAAAAGGTTTCTTATTAGAATTGCAGTTAGAATTGCTAGTGTAATGAGTGTAAGTCATATCAGTACCCTTGTAGATGAGTTCTGTGTGGGACTGTGTCTGTTGCTTCAGACCTGTGGAGATCCTACTTCTCCTGTGTCTTGAAATAGATACTGGCTCCATTGCACTGTCTTCAAGCTGAAGTTGCATCCTCCTCGTTTCCTTAAGAATTTAGAAGAGTTTAAAGAGACTGCTTAAAAATATCATAATTTAGAATGGTAATATGTTAAAGGAATACACCATAGGAATCAACAGTAGCTGGAAGTATCTCTCTTTTTTTTTTTTTCATGCCTCTTCATACCTTAATTTGGAAGAAGAAAGAAATTAGTCATTAGCACTGATCCAGTGCAATATCAAAACAGCTGCAGTGTGGGGCACTTGTGCAATCTCACATCACGAGTACAGTGATCTAAGAGCTGGGTTTTTTTCCCCTCTTTCCTCTATAACAGCATCTATTAGAGTCTAAGTAGTGATATGCGTGATTAATTTACATTGTCTGTATCAATCTGAGGAAACAATTATCTCTCACTGGGTGAATTTTCAAACAAACACAGTCATGTCCATGAATTAATCTCCTAGGGAGTCTCTGGATCTGCAAAAGGAGATTTAGAGCAAGCAAAAATTCTGCTGCTCTTCCCTGGTTCCTTCCCAGGAGTTTCCCAAATCTTCGACCATCTTTCTGCCTGGTTTATTGTCTTTCAAAATGCTGTTTCAGGAGGACAAAGAAGTGTCAAAAGAAAGTGGAGAACACACACAGTACTCCTCTGCATATATCTCCATGCAATTACAATCTCAGAGACAGATACACAATCCCAGCCTGGATGAACACATTCATCTCTGGTGCCTCTGACCCATTCAGAGATTATATATGTATATTTATATATATATGATTTCTTTAGGTGCTTAGGCTTTCTTATGCAAACACGCATAGGAGATGAGGCCAGTTATCTGAGTTCCCATAGGAGATTGCAGCTGAACAGTGAGGGGTGAAGGGGAAGAGGAAGCATGGCATGCTTCATTAGACTGAGTGGAAACGTTTTTGCAGGAGTTTATGGAGGGTGGAAATGTCACGCTGGTTCTGCGATCAGCAGAAGATTTAAAAGCTGCAAATGTCTGCTCATGGGGAAAAAATCTCCCCATCCCATCTCAGGCCAAGCTGAGGATTTCTTTCTTTTTCTCATAATCTTAACCTTATTTTATAGATACCTCATAATTTTTATATACAGAAAAGTATTTTCAAGCTTGGTTTTAGTGTTTCCTATGTCTGTTCATTCATTTTGGTTTTCCTGCCTTTTGAGGCAGTCAGGTGCTTGGGTTTTCAGGAATCCACACAGGGAAGTGAAATCTTCCTCAGACAGGAGCCTGCAGGAGAGTCAGAGATATGGAGAACTTCACTGCCTGCTGTGGCCAGAAGAAAGCAGCCCAGCTCACCAGTGGTTGCTGTCTGTCACCTAGCACTTAGATGAATAGATGAAATCCACAACTTCCTCTTCCAATGAGTAATCACTTTGCAGTGTCAGCAAATACGTTTTCTAAAGTGTGTTCTGGGGCAATGATTGTCAGTTGAGTTCTACTTAGCTTAATTATTTATTATTTTAGATTTTTGATTTCTTTCAAAACCATGCCATCACTGTTGTTTACCAAGTTTAAGGTCAAAAATGTATCTGAATACATAATAGCTTGATTGTAAATTCGTCCTATTGTATTTTTCTGCATTTTCTGTCCTGTTTTGAAATGCACCAGACCGTTACTTTCAGAGAAAAGAAAGTTTTGATCTAGTATTCGTGGCTTTATATCAGTTTCCATAGGAACCAAGCCTGAAATAAAAACGATGGGCATGTAGCTCACCCATTGGCTCCACCCAGGGTACTTGTGCTCGAGGACAGGTGACATGGAAGAGTTGATGCCCTGTTGACTGCCTTTGCATCTCGATTTAAGCTATAACCAGACACATGCAATATTTACAGTGAAGTCTGAAGCCAGAACGCGTTCAGCTGGCTCTGTATTTTGTTACAAATCAAATTACCCACCAGTTTCAACTTGCAAGTTTCACGTACAAAAATGTCAGGTTACAGCAGTGCTTGCAGAATTCTAATAGGAAACAGCACAAGCAGAACAGATACTGGGTGTGCAATTGCAAATATTATTTTATATGTTTAAGACAATTGACATTTTTTCAGGCCATCTGTAAAGTGCATCTGAATGTTCACTTAAATTTAAACCATCTTTGGAGAGCCCTACATGCCGTATTCAATACAGTCCTATTTTAGGACACACCATAATTTACATGCAAATTCTATCCGCATACCATTTTGAAGCAAAAACCAGACAGAATCTGACAGAGGTCAGAAAGGTTGAGCATATGGCTTGTGTGTAGAAATCACTGACGTTTCATTTAGTTGTACTTGGTGCCCAACAGGACTCTGTGGATGAACAGACATGTATATGTAAATGTAAGATTTAAGATTATGCTTTTAAAGTTACTCCATGGTGAAATACATGACCTGTGATGCAAGGGATTCTCCTGTTTTTAAGTGGAGCATGTATTGTACTGAAACTCCTGTTTGTTAGCATCCAAAATATCCTTGGTTTTTGCTGCCCCTCTTTGTGGAGCACCACAAATCTTTGCTGAAATTCCACCTGTGTGGCAGACATTCACTGACACCACAGAAACCTTGCCAGCCTACACCAGCTTGGGAATCTGTGTGCTTCTGTTTGGTGTTGGGTTCTTCTTGCTGCACGTGTTGAGTACCTGATTCAATTTGAATACGGGCATTCTTTGCCTTCTTTCTAGTTTCTTTTTCCTTCTGTGTTGGATCATATGCCTAAGACAGTAATGGCACTGTACAACACAGTTTGTGAATTCAGGTACTCAGCAACAGAAACTGAGCCCTCCTTGGTCGTGGGCTGGCCTCACTTGAGGCAGTTTGTTTTCTCAGGAGAGGGCCACAGGGTTGCCTGGCAGGGTCTGAGGTAAGCTGGGCCAGGCTCTGCTCTACCCTTCCCTCAGCTTTTGCAGTGAAAGTGGCTGAAGAGCTTGATGGGAGCTTGATAAGCAATGGTTCTTCTGCTTATCTGAACATAGAGACTTTCAAGGAAGGTGAACTGATGAGAAATTGCTTGTTCATTTTCACTCTCTGCATTATCCTTCCTTTTTCCCTTAGGTAAATAGCAACTGAATTGGAGAACTTTCTTTTTAACCCTGTATCTGTTTACTTTTGCTGTGCTATATCCCTAAAGAATTAAACTTCAGACAGGAGAGTTTACGCTTGCAGTTAATGTGTAGGAATCACTGTGGCAACTTTAAAGGAAGATGGGACACATTTAAGAACTTACAGATTTGAATCACGTCTTTCAGTCTCTACTTCAGGATGCAACAGGTACTCTGCACCAAAGTTCATATTTTAAACCCTAAAGTTCTAATCAGTACCTGTTCTTTTATCTTGTGTTTCTGGTGGCCACTGGAAAAGCAGTGGGAGTAGAGCTGCAGTGCTGGGGAGAGGTGTGTTGGTTGGGTTTAGGGCAGGAAGGTGCTGCACAGAACTGAGTAAGGGACAGAGCCTGTGCAGGTGGGAGGTATTTGACTAAGAGGCCAAGGGAAAAATTCGTTGCTAGGAAAGCAACAAGAAATAGAAGGGGAGGAAGGGAGAGTATTTGTTGCAGTAAGGGCCAAAATCATGGTTTTGGAAGTGTGGGAATAGTAACAGGCTTGCAAAACAGTCTGCAGAGCAGAAGTCAGAAAACACTAATGATACAACAGAATTCCTTTCAAGAAAAACAAAACCACACAAACAACAAAATCCCATCATAACTTTGCCAGCTAAATAACCTGGCTCTGAATTCCTCCATTTTGAAGTGGGAAGTGATAGGAGTCTAGACTTCACCCAGTACCAGCAAATTGGAGCATGTGGAATGCAGCACGGAGGCTCCCCCACAACTGGGAGGTGTCCATCGTGGTGGAGGGGCAAATGAGGCTGGTGCAGGGCCCTTCCTGCTTGGCACAGACTGACATTCTGGCACAAACATTGCCGTACTTCATGCTGAGTAGTTGAACCCGTGTGTACCTGTGTGAATAATGATTTCTGATCAACTTCTAAACGTGATAGTCAAGTTGATATCCATTACCTCTTAATTAGCATCAAAGCTCAAACCAGCTACGTTCATGTTGCCAGCCTGATGGACAAATGGAAGTGGCAGCTGTGATGAGCCTTGATTTAGTAAGGCTTGGCACAGTGCTGCATGGCACTCTATACACAAACTTGGGAAACAAAATCCACATAAGACTGGCACAGACATTGGAAAAAGTAGACTGAGTAATCTGTCAATAGTTCTCTGTCAAGCTGAGAGAACATTCAGGTGTGGCCATCAGAAATTTGTCCTGCATCCAGTACTATTCAATATTTTTATTTGTTATTTTGACAATGGGAGGACAAGTATACTTGTAAGAGCTGCAGATAATACCAAGCCAGAAGGACTGTCACTCTTTTGGACGACAAAATTAGAATTTGTAATGATCTTGATAAATTGAAGAAATTATGTAAAATCCAATAAAATGAAATTCAGTAAAGACAAGTAGCTAGAAAGGGGAAAAATCAAATACACAAGCGCCCAGTTTTAGCACCACATTTTGAGAGTGACAGACAAATGGAGAAGAGATCAAAGTTCTAGAAAATCTGACCTGTGTAGAAAGATGAAAAGGATCAGGTATACAGGATCAGGGCCCCGAGGATGGTCAGGCAACTGCAGCACGTTATATGAGAGGAGATGCTGAGAGAACTGGGCTTGTTTAACCCAGAAAAGAGAAGGCTGAAGAGAGAATATAATTGCTGCATTTGTTTATCTAATAGAGTTGGTATTATCTTCAAATCCAATAAGCATACTTGTCCTGGTGTCAGGGAAGATATTTTTCTTTTCCAAGGTATGTAAGGAAAGAACAAGAGGTAATGGGCACAAATTGCAACGAGAAATTCCAACTGGATAAAATGCTATAAAAAAAAAAAAACAACAACCAAAAAACACTGAGGCACGTGCCCTGAAAGTTTACAGTCTCCATAACCAAAAATTTTCAAAAACTATTTGAAGAGGACGCTGAGGAACCTTACCTAGCTCTGCAGTTAGTTCTTTGAATAGATTGGATCAGTTGGTTCCAGGAGTCTCTTTCAGCCTTTCAAGTTACTTTGTGATTCTGTGTTGGGTGGCCCAAGGTCCATGAAAGCCAGAACTGTGAGGAAAAAGATCTGTCAGTTTCTACCACGAAATAGATAACATAGATATTTTCTGATAAGGTTGCTCTTGCTGGATAGGCAAAAGACAGGGAAACTGTTACAGAATGTTAATCTCCTTTGTACTGAATACTAAAGTGATATATTTTAAGGCATGTAAATAATTTCATTAAGAAAACATAGCAAGTATTCTTTGAACATCACCAGCAGAAGCTGTGAGCAGCATTTGCATAAAAATGAACAAGTTCAAAAAAAAATTTTTTTTTTTTTAAAGATAAGATAACTTTGCTATTATAAAGAGAATGTGGTAGTGGATGCTATGCAGAAATCATCCTTAATTGCACAGCTATAAAAATGTGATGGCATTCACATTCACTTGGGCATGTCTGCAGCAAATCAGGCAGTGTCAACTATGACAGCTACATGAAAATGGTTGTGCTTTGCAACCAACTTTTCCCATTTAACAACTTAAAGCCATTCTCAAAATGAGCATGTGTATTGCAGAGCTGCTGGACAGCTCATCATCTCATTTTCAGAAATAAACACTAAGATTAAATTTATAGCAGGGTATGGTACAGCACACTGTCACGAGCCAGAGCAGGACTGCATTAATAACTTGAAGGTTAGGAGACAACAAAAAACACAACAGGAAAATCTTTGTGCTTAGCTTGGACTTGGAGATTCTTAAGTTAAAAATAAAAAAGTTATTTCATGAAGCTGCTTAAAGCGGTAATATTGTGTATCTTTGTTCATCTCTTCAAAAGGAAAATGGATGTGCCTGGTGGTCTGTGTCACGCATTCCCAGACAGATATTCTGCTGTGGCTACTGCCTGATTTCCTGGCTAGCCCCTAGGCTTATGTGGCACTCCGGTTCCTTCTTATGGCTAAGTAACTATTGTAGGTTTGTTAGCGTGTTGACCCAGATGCTTAAGGTTCTGCAGTTCTGAACAATGAATAACCAAGTAGTAGTCTCACAGTTGGCCTTCTGCCCATCCCCTCCATTGCAGTGCCTTAGGGAAGCTCCGTTTTTGCTCCTGGGGACATTCAAATATCCGATAACATCCATGATCCTCGTCTAAAACTAGATGAACAGATCAGACTGACCATGCAGATGTGCAGCCTCTTAACCACAGGCCAATGAGAGGCTTGATGGGTTCTGTTGTCTCCCAAAAAAAGGAGGTACAGGGCTTCTGCATGGTGGCAGTTAACACAGTGTGATACAGGGTAGTTGGGAATGCCAGGCAGACTGTGAGGTTAAGAGTATGGACCACAGGAAGACTGGAAAGCTGTTTTTCTTATCATTTGCATCCATCTGCCTGTTTCCTCTCCCTGTCCGCACCTTGTCTCCCTTAAGGCAATTCAGAGGTTAGTGAAGGCCTTTTCGAGCATGATATGACTGAATTTCAAATGTTTTCTTTATTATGAATTGTGGGAAAGTAAAGTGCAGTGAAACTGAACAGTAGTGAAAAGCATCTTCCCTGCAAGACTTGTTCAACGAACACTTTTCTCTGACTGCAAATTTCTCTACCTGTGTGACAGTTCCTGCTCCAGAGCCCCAAGTAAACTTTCCTGAAGCTGCAGAAAGCAGAGTGACGCATGGGTCCTTCCTCTGCTTGCCCTCATGGCTGGCCTGTAAAATCATCTTTACTGTCCTTCAGCTGATCTGCATGAAATGTCTGTTAAATGTGAACTGTAGAACAGGCATGTACAATGTATGCTGAGAAAGTAAAAGGTTTATAAAAATGGTGAGAGGACTGTGTATTTACTTAGTATGCTGGTCCATTTCCAAAAACTTGCCAAGCTTCTTTCCTCCTGACATGTCGATGCATCTCACATGAGCATTAGCAGTGTTAATCAATCCAGACTCTAACTTCTTGAAATTTCAGCCAGCCTCTTTGTATTGCTTTTCCAGGCAGCTACAAGCATATCTGCATTGATTTCACAAATATTATGCACAGTATCCAACATAAATACAATTAAAAACACTGGGAGTGAAGAACAGGGATTTGCCCGAGCTAAAGGCTCAAGGTTATGGGGCAGACGTTGCCTTCATGGTGCACCCCACCCATGCCACCTGGTAGTAAGTTTGCGAAGTGTCCGTCTCACCCTTATCATCGCTACTGCTTGTCTGTGCTAAGATGGTGGCTTCACCTGCTGGCCTAGTAGCTACAGTGATTAGGAGAGGGATGCACTTAAATTTTGTGGGATCTGCTATGGGGAAGGTAATAACTGGCAGGGAGGTATGGTAACAGACTGAGGGCCGCTGCCCTTATCACCACAGCCAGATCAGCATGAGGTTGTGAATCAAAGCCCTGTGCTAACATAAAGCCGGTGCTATTTTCTTATGTATCAGAAACCTTAGGATTTCTTCCTTCAGGAATGCTTGTGATGGCTTTGAGCTGATGTAAAGCTGCTCATGCACAAAAGTGCTCCACTTCTGACTGTTGGATTTGCTAATTCAGTGTATTCTCCATGCATAAACAAGGCCTATGTCTGTTCTTATGGCATAGCCTCAAGCACGTGGGACTCTGCAGTTCATGAATGTCTGCTCACCCTATACCGAACATGTGCTGCAGTCTCCTATGATTGTAACATAGACTGCATTCGTGTGCTTACATTGCTGCCTTGCCGTACTAAGAACATATAACCTGCCTCCCAAAGGCTAGGTCAAGACATGCATTGTAAAGGAGCTCAACTATGTAAAATAAGGGTAGTTTTTTTTTTCTTTTAACTTTTGTCCTTTTGTCCTTTTACTGCATGTGGAATGTTGTCCCTGTGTAAACGGACAAACTTGAGAGCACTGGTTCCCATCAGATCTTCCCTTGCTTTTGTTCTTTTAAGTTTGAAAGCCAGTTTCTCTAGGAGGGGAAATTCATGCGAAAAGGCAAGGTGATACACTACAAAAAATGCCAGGACCGGGCTGCAGATACCCAAATACTTAGCCTGTTCTGACTGTGCAGTTTTTAGCATGTCACGTAAACTCGGTGAGTCTACTTTGTAAAGCTATGCAACAAAGCTGCTGCTTCCGTGCCCCCAGTCTCTGCCTGCACTGTTTGTTTGCCTCCTATGTTTTGAGTTGATTCTTTCTAATATGATTCTACTTCTTGTGTTCTTCCTGGCTTTGTACTACTGCTGCTGATTATTCATCTGCTTTCCAGCTCTGCATGTTAATATTCACATGCTATCACAAGCTGGTGCCTGCTCAAATTAATATCTGGCGTATTTCGGAAAGTCCTACTAGATAGATAGTAATCTTTTTCTGTACATCTCTACTTCTGTTTTGCTTCACAGAGAAACATGGAAACATTTGCCCAGCTAAATCTATCAGTCCTTTCCTGCTGCAGCTTCCAGGCACTGGTATGAAGGTAGAGGCATAAAAGAGGGAAGAAATCAAAGCAAATAGGAAACCCATAGGACTAAATCAAGCCCTGCAAGTGCCTGGACTGAGCTGTAGCTCCATTCTGCTTCTAGCCACGAAGTTATCACTTCTACCACATAAAGTCAAACTCTGCCCAACATTTCCGGAGCCTTGGTTTGAGTTTTGTATGGAGATTCAGACCGAGTCTCGTTTTGCCTCAAACCACTGTACTTTTTTTTAAACAGCTATAAATTAGTTTGATCTGGTTTTATATCACCCTCCAGCTTGGACCACAGGTAGAAGTTTTGATTTCTTGGTTTGGTGTTTCTTGGTGTGGAAGAGAATTACTGTTGGTGAGGTGACAGAGGAAGCCGCATGGGTTTGTGTTCACCCCTCACCACCACCCTGATCATGGCTCCATCTACGCCTTCTGAAAAAAAGACTGAATGGACAGCTTGCTGGCTCTCCGACTTCTTTGCTGCCCCTTTCTCACAGCTGTAACAACAGTTTCTAAAAATTCAGTTTGAAAAATTGCAGTGCTGCCTGCCAGGCTAAACTCTGCATTCCTGTATTGACCAGGGTCCACCAGAATGAGGGGCTGTTGGCATCAGGTCTCCCTTCTACTGCCTTGCTGCAGGCACAACAGTGATCGTTCTGCCTGGTCCTCACAGCTCTTTTGCCAGCCAGCATCTATTTGCTTAACCAGCTGGCACAGGTTGGCATATGCTTATGCATATCTGCAGGCCAGTTGTCTAACTTTGCTGCTGGCCCAGTCTGATCTCCTATGCTTATTTTCAGTGGTGGTGAACCATGGAAGGAGAGAGAAATAATTGAAATAAATGAGGCTGGATGATGCTTCATTTTGGTCACTGGCAGCATGCTATTTGTGGGGTCAGAACTCTTTCATAAGGTGTGAGGCTTTACCTTTGCAAGCAACAGGCCTAATGTGGTAGTTGAGTATGAGCAGTGGGAAAAATATATTCCGTGGTTTTGTTTTTCTCTTTACTTGCTTTCTAGGTCTCTACTGCTGTATTTTTGGCTGGTGTTTAATCTGATTCAGCAGTTGCAAAGTATTACGTGGAAACAACTGAGGGAGAAGCTGTACTGAATTTCAAAATGTGTATGCGTTTATTGATACTTTACCCTGATGGAAGAGTTTTTTCCTGACTGTCAAATATTCTTTCACAGCCAGGCAGGCTGGGTGTCAGCTTCTTCAAGGAAGAAACTAGTTTAGAAGAAGTTGATAGTTGAATTTGTTGCCACAGGCATCTTTCTCAGTGGCTCCCCACATCTGAATAAAAATGGAACTCTCTCATAGTTGTCTTTTGAAGCACAAAGGAGGTAGTGCAGATTTTTACAGGTGAGAAAATGAAAGGACTAAGTTTCGTTTCAAAGATTACAAGACACCATGAGCTGAAATTAAATCAGAAACTTGGAAGCAAGTAAAACTCCCAAACTATCAAATGTTTCAGTTGTCATGAAGTTTAAGTTCAGGTCTTAAAACATAAGACTTAGGATCAGGAATCTGATGTTCTGCTCCTGCTTTGACTATTGTTTGTTGGGAAATGAGGAATTCACAGCTCCGGATATAACTCGCACTGGAAATACTACTTGCATTCTTTATCAGAAGAAAAGAGCTCTCACTCAATCCATGACTTCTTTCCATGTGGAAAACTGGCATATTAATGCACATTTCTATGCTACCTCAGAGTTGCTTTGATATTACATCCGTGAAATACTTTGAAATCATTGAGGGAAAGGATACGCAAAGTCATGTATTTTAACTTTCACAAAGGCTGGGTTTTGTTTCATCACTGTCTCAGGATGACTGGCCAGAACTTCCTTTGTGGGCTAATTAATGGCAGTCCAGTTGGATCGGCAGTAAAAAGTTCCAGCCCCTCTCTTCTCACTCCAGGACTTGGATACACGACTTAACTCAGTGGACCTACTTTTCTGCAGTTGGGGGAATGGGACAGATGGATGCAGGAGCAAAATATGGCTGGACAAGATGCTGCAAAAGTTACTTCAACAACTCAGTGATACATCTCAATTGTAGGTAAAATACATTTTAGAAAGAAAGAAAGAATGAGAAAAGAACTGGTAACTTTTTATTTTTTTTTAACCTAGGTTAATCCAATGTGCAAATTTGAATGGTCTTTCTCATTAAAAGTGAGTGACTTGGTAATGAAATTAGGAAAAGGGAGGGACTCTGGGAGCTGAAGAGCAAGGGCAGACAGCCAAGGCAGCTAGGGAGCAAGGGAGCCTGATGGTGTAGAAAAGGGTAGGCTGTCAGCATGCTGCTCTCTGGCTTAGTAACTCATTTCTGTCAGGCTGTCGTAGGTCATCCGACTCTCCAAACTCCCCACTCTGTTTCAGTGAAAATGAACATAAAACCAATGATTCATAGCCAGTGCCTTTAGAACAGCCCACCTGCCTCCAACTGGAATACCATGAGAGTTGTGGTCCCTCTGTGCTTCCCTTCCTTCCTGCGGGCAGTGCTTCCTAACTCCGCACCACTGACCCCTGCTGACAGGACAGCATTTCAGTCCTAGTTCTTTAGGTCATTTTCTGCCCCTTGCCTCTTCTGTTACCTCCACAATCTGTTCCCAAACTCCAGGGAGTGCTCCACGTAAAGGTCCAGCTCTTCCCACGCCAGTGTTGCCTCCAGGCTGTGGCTGGTTTTCCTATGTTATGGAGAGGGACGCAGCAACTGGGCTACAGCCTGGAGTCTTTTCTTCCTGTCATTTGGAGGGCAGAGATGGTGTCTGGTAATGGACCAGCGGATCACTTAGAGATGTTATCCTTCACACAAGTGGAGAGAGAACCTACAGGTTTTCTTACAGGACTAAAGATTTCAAAGGATGTTGAATGCGTCAATGCTAATCCTGCATTGGGCAAAATGCCAGAGTCTGCCTAATGCCATTGCTGGTCTGACATTTGAGCCTTCATCCTAATGGATGCCAAAGCGGATCCCTCCTCCTCACAGAGCCATTAATTAGTGCTTAATGACTTTCTGCAAGGAAGACCTCGGAAATGAGATTGAGAGAATTTCCTTACTGATAGTACATGGTGTGGATACCAGGTTGGCCTGCTTCAGTTAGATTCTGAGGTCTCTTAAGTCTGTTAAGGCCTGTGCTTCTGTTTACAGTATATACCTTTTATCCTTTGCAGAATGACAGCTTCCTATATATCTGAAGCCATTTTCTGTCTTCTCTGGGCAGGAAATGAGTTTTAAACTCTGCTAATACTGGCATGGCTCTTGGAATGACAGCTCTGTTTATATCCTAAAGTTTCAGTCCCAGTCACCTGCATTAGTGGTTTCTATGACTTTTTGCTGTATTTAAAGTTTTGTGTAAGTGAACAAATAACGCTTTTTTGGTGATTTTTTTTTTTCTTTTTTACTAGACATCAAATTCAGTATTTACTTTCTTGTACTTTAACTTTGCACCTCCCATTTTCCTCACAGAACTAGAACGGGAACTCTCATAAAGACATTGAGAGCCGTCCTTCCTTCTTGATTTTTGAATGCATCAGTTTTCTTTCATGTATATTAAGTAAGATTCCTAGTCTTTAAACTCTGGCTGTGGACTGTGCTTGTATGTTGGTGGCAGAGTATATGAATATGGAGTGTCTATTTTGTTAGAAGTTTGAATATGATGAGAGTTGGACACTTCAGTATTTTCTTTCAATCCCTTTGCAAGGTGATTGGAAATTCTGAGAAGTTTCAGCAGTAACGGTAGCAATCAAATCTATTTTCCCTGTAATTTTCTTGAAAATAGCTGTATACTCATCTACATAATGCTTTTGTCAGATCTCTCCATTTGATGTTGCTACAATGCAGTTAGTATTGGCTTGCACAAGACTTGGAGGAAGAAAACTCTGAAATTTCTGGCACAGTCCTGTACTTCTGCCAGTGCTACCAGAATAAATACTGACTTAAAACTGGTTTTCCAAGCATTTGGATTGAATCAGTGCAATCAAATCATTATGGAGACTTGGCTCCTGAAGCAAGCCTTTTGCATTTTTGTTGGATGCACATATCTAAAGGTTGGGGATGGTAGGCTACCTCCTCAGTAGAAGGCCATATAGGACACACATGGCAGCTGCCATAGCTCTAATCCTCTGCTGAGAGTACATAACAATTGTGAATGTGTAAAGCTTTAGTTCCTACTCTATGTCTGTTTTTTTTGCCAAGCCGGACTCTTCAGTTTCACCATGGAGTGAATCAAAGCCGAAGAAAATTTAAATGATTATGGCTTTGTGCTTTTTCATCATAGGAGTTTTTAACATGAAGATTAAAGTTTTTTTCAACTTTGCAGATTTTCAAATGTTTACAAAATTTCAAATTTACACTGAGAGTAAAATGATTTTTTTTGAGCTATTTTGAAAATCCTTGTGTAATCTTACAGTGGGAAAGCTGGGTAGGAAAAGAGGGAAAACAGAATGCTTCGCCCTTTCACAATGCATTCTGCTTTATACGTTGGAGCTATATTTAAATTCCTAAAAGAGCAAAGATCTGTGTGTGTGGAAGGAAGACTGATTTAGCTGGAAGCAGAATGGGAGCTTTTAATGGTGGGCGGGAGGATAAATGGGATGTCTCTGCATGGGTCTGCCACCTTCAAAACCCTCAAGGACGAGTATGGAGGTGCCAGGGAGCTGTGCCTTCTGAAGCTGAATGGCTCCCAGCACACAATTCTAGGAACCCACCTTATGTCCCAGCAGCTTCGTGATTGCAAAGCTCAGTCATCTTTTTTGTGTCATCTTTGTTTCTCTCACCCGCTTATTTTTTCTTCTTTGCACTAATTAAACTCTCATTTTTGAGCTTGGGTTGCCATGAATTCAGTAGTGTGACTCACAGAATTAACATCCCTCGTGGTGGAAAGGAGACCGGCGCCCCACGGCTCCACAGCAGAAAGCTCATCGGATGTGACTTCATGGTGAGCTTCACAGGATGCTGATCCGCCTGTGAGGGGCTGACCAGGGAGGGGGCTGGCTCCACAAAGTCTTCCACTTAAGGCATAGGAAATTGGATGTCCAGGGTTTTGTTTGCTCACATGCACATCCATTAGCTACATCAATCATTTTGCTAGCGGCCTCTTCTATTAGTATGGTAACCTTCTTCTTTCTTTGGGCTAGGGATAGCTTGGTGTTGTAAACAGAACAGCACTTGGTTTGTGGAGGTGGAACTTGTTGGCTGTAGCACCAGCAAACTGTATGTTTTGATTTAGTGTGTGCATTTAATAAGGATGGGGGACTGATTACTTAGTAAGGACAGTAGATTTCTTCTCCCTGAAGTCCAGATTGACCTTTCAGAGACTTGAGGTGTAACTCAGGGAAGAGATTGAGCCCTTCTTATTAAAATCCTATAAATACTGGGGCTTGCTCTTACCATATTGATCCTGGGCCTATCTGAAAATAAGTGGTAAACTCTGTGTGACCTGTGGACTCTGATTTTTTTCACCCACATGATGTGAAAACAGGAAAAGCTCAGATCTGAAATCTCATGGCCCAGATCTATTTTGATCCTGTGGTAACAGTAGGGGCTGTTGCTGTGCAACATTTTGTTTGGACAGCTAGGAGTCAAAGCCTTTAAATTATATTTTCTGGCACAGGGGAGGGAAGAGGGAAGAACAGATTGTTTAAATGTATGATTTTAATCATGGAGGAAAGTGGCAGGAAAGAAGGTGGTGTAAAACCACAAACTCTGATATGTTTTCATTTAAAGATTGAGGATTTGATTAAATTTCTGTTTTTCCTTCTCTCAGGCTCTAAAAAACTTATTTATTGGTTTTAACCTCATTTTCATACTTAATTTATTTTTTTCTTGCAAAAATCTTTGAAAAAATACTCAGGTTCTGTTTATAAATAAATACCTTTGCTGCATGACTGTAAAACTACAAGTAAAGATATAAGTAAGATCACTGGGAAACGTTGGTGTCAGAGGGAAAATTCCTGGTACTTTAGATACTACCTGGGTCCCCAGTCTGATAACAGTTAGTCTCTGGTCTGAATGCTGGTGTCTTGAAGGACTATGGCAGCATTGTGATTGCTTCCCTCAGGGTGAATTTCATGAGGTTTCCTCTGTTTTCATTCCTCTGACATTTCTGTCTTAGACAAACTCTTCCTGGCAATGCTGGGTCTAATCCTGAGTGGAGACTTCAAGTATGACTGCTGCCTGGCAGGATTTTGATGCTGGTTTATCAAGTTTCCTATCCTATGCTCGTCTTACGCTAGAATGAAGGGATGAGAGAAGAACTAAATTTGATGATTCTCTCAGGGCTTGATTTTTCTTGTTTCTCATCAATCTTGTTATTTCACTGTAATGGGACTAAACTTTTATTGGCAGCTAAATGCTTTGCTGCTATCCACCAAGCTCAGCGTGAAGCTAATGTGTCCCTGTGAAAGCATAGGTCTTCTGCAGAGAGCCTGGAAGAGGGTAAATACGGTCCTAGTTTGTAGCATGGGTATTAGGAGCTTCCTTTAGAGAACATGAAGCAATTAGGCTTTGGGTTTTTTAGTGTGGGCTGCTAATGGTGGAAGCAGTTAACTGCATATGTACAAGGCCTTGTATTTTGGACTTTCAAATCCCTTAGCTCAAGGAAGCTGGAACAGGTGTCAGTGTAGGGAAGCATACGGGGGAGCATTCACCAGGGACAGCTGGTACAAAAAAATAAAAGTAAAGAGGTTTCTGATTCTACTTTGGAAACAGAGAGGGCAGAAAAGTTGAGAGAGTTGAGGATGGCATCAAACAAGGTGAAAGAAGGCAATTCACCAGTCAGCACTTCCTCATCTCCGGAGGCTTGCATTTAAGCACATCCATCCAGCACAGCTGCAGCTTCATTTTAGGAATCAGGAAATAAGCTGAGTGGCAAAGAAAGATAGGAACCGACAGCTCTCACTGTTCAGGCTCTCCCCTTTGCACTGGGAGAGCAAGTAGAGAAGAGCTTTTCTCCTGCGGAAGCGCACAGCATTCACCGACGGACATTGTTGCTGAGTGAAGAAAATGCTAAAGTAAGGGAAGGACTCAGGGAAGTGCCTGATCCCAGCTGCCCGAGCAAATTGAGCTCAGTGCCTTTGTGAGTTTTGCTGACACTGTGCTGGGGAGGTACTGGATGGGAGCAAATGACAGTTGTGAATCTGCTGACATTTTGTTTCCAGTGGGTTTGCCATTAACAGCTAAGCTCATGCTCTCCACTTTAACAAAATCCTTTTAGAGCCCCATTAGTGCTGCCTTTGTTTTTTCTAGTCTGTTTCATATATAATTGTGTCTTGTTTATCGAAAAGCCTGAGGTGAAGTGGAAGTAATTTCTCTTCATTCCAGGTGGCAGCAGAGTGGAAGCTAAATCCTGCTCATGCCAAAGGCATGTTTCTGAGCCTTCGTGCTTCTATCTTTTTACCCTCCCACTGTTCTTCCCAGGACTAAACAACACCAAGATGGTGGGTGGCTCATCCTGAAATATCCAAAGATGACCTTTGGGCTCTTCCACAACATTTGGCATTGCATGGCCTTTTGTGGAGCCTGGGGTGAGAGGGGCACCTGCGTTCAGGCAGATCATGTCCTTGATAGTGCCACAGAAGGATGGTGCAACTGCATCTCTGCTTCTGTAGAGCTTTTGGCAACTTGATGTATCTGTGCCCTGAGTGATTCTCCCAGCAGCTTCTGGTCCTCTGCGATTATCTATCAGAGGTTTGTAAAAATGACAGTGATACCACCATCACCGGCCAAGAGTGATGATACACCACATTCCCAACAGATTACAGATGCATGTTAGCATCTGCTCCTTTGCTTCTTATAGCAAGAACATGCACAGCAGTAACCATCTACCTATCTTCTATGTTGACAGCTAGTCCATAAATAATAAATGTGGGGCATTGAATGAGGCACTGAATATGCATGCTGACTGAAGAGTAACCCCTGCCCAGGCAATGCTGAGTTATGACGTTAATAAGTAATACTAGACCTAACATCTTTTTCTTCCAACCTACTTCTGGTCACTTGTTAGCTTCTGTTAGGTGGTGCCAATGGAACTTGGGAGCTGCAAGGCTCACAGGAGGCCAATGCAGTGTAATACGCCTGTCGCTTGTATAGTGGCAGTAGGATGTTGGTGTCTGTGCTGCTTCACTGTAACTCTCAACAATTCTTTAGTTTCTAAGAAGGGTTATATGGAAACTGACCTGTAGATTAACACTGTTTTCAAATTCCAAGGCTTGTGAAGCCAAACACCAAAATGAAGTAATGCCAGTAAATTGTAAACTTGGTATGTCATAGGATTGCCTGATACAGGATTATTTCATATCAAGTGTCTGAATTGTTCAGGTATTTGCACAGAATCTGAGAGAGAGAGAGAGGGGTTTAGCTTGCAATTCTGGGTAAAGGCGATCTGGATCCAAGTTTGGTGCAAGTTTATGAATACCTCTGAATTACTACTGGTGCACTTCAAAACATTCTTTGGAAGTCTCATCTTCATTTGAATGGGATCTGTGCTGTGAGAGGCTTGCTGACCCCATCCCAATGGCTGTATAAAGCCAAGGCCTTGCTTGTGCACTGTTTTTCCTGTTCCTTACAGATTAGTAAATCAGGAACAGTTTCCTCAGTGACTTCAGTGAAGCTAAAATCAGCGGAATGTTAATGTAAAGTGACTGAAGAAGAGTGATGGGATACACTGCAGTTGTTAATCTGTCTTGAAAAAAAAAAGCCTCGTTGCAGCTACTCCAACAGCTACTTGTCACCCAGCTTCCTCTGCAGTCCCTTGATTCTTGTTTGCTTTGTGCTATCTTGGAGTTTAGGATCATCTAAAATGAAGGGAAAAATTCTGGAAGAGATTGTTGCTTCTCTTGTTGCCTATTTTCTCCGTACCTTGTTGCCTGCTGTTGCTGCCTGACTTAATATATTTCCAATAGGTCTAGTTGGGCCGCCTTACCTGACAGATACTCTGATACCCAGTATCAAGTTGCTGGAACAGACTGAACAAGAGACAAGTTCTCCTGGCTTGGGAGGGGAGCTTTGCAAGCACCTCTGGCCATCATGAGAATAATGATTTCCAGAAAGAAACAATACACGGGGGGGTTAAATGTCTGGACATATTATGGAAAGGCACAAAAATTACACATAGGATGTATAGCCATATATGTATAACTGTACATATGTGGATGATGTTTGAAGAACTAACTTCTTTAGGCCAATTAAGTGCAGGTATATGGGTGAGCACGTGTTACCACGTACCTCACAGGACATGCCAGAAGAAGAAAGCTGCTGTGTAATTATCTTCATTTTCTCGTGGGCAAATTGGCTGAATTATTGATGCTTGACCTTGCCACCAGCAGGTCACATTATGGAGAAGATGTAATAGCAGCTTCTTCTGCAGTCACGGATAGGGAGATCAAGTAGCTTCATCCTCAAGAGATGATTTTACTGTTCTTTCTATGGGGAGTTATGTTTTGGTTGCTTGATTCATGCCTACTACTATTCTGCACAGTCTCCCATTAAGTTAATCTCCCATCACAACTTTTCCTTCCTCTGAAAGATGCTTGCTTTTTTGTTCAATTTTTTTAGCTCTTCTCCACTGATTTTAACTTTAAAACTGAAGTCTCCCCCAAATAATTTTGTTCTTATCTCTTTTTAGCATTTTTTATGGCTTTACACTAGATTTATGTTGTGTTTGCTTGAAGTGTTCATTTCTAGTCTGTAATCCTATTCAAGGTGGAAAATGTGTCGGTATTTATAACCTTCTGTGTAAATCCATGACACTATGCATACCTGATTTTAAGTAGTACTTCAAATAATCCACGGATAAAGAAGGTGACACGACCACTAGGGCAAAGGCAGCAAAGAGCATTACTCTTTTTCATTTGTAGCCCCCTCTCCCTCAGTGTTCCTCACTGTTGGCAGCATACAGTGCATGGCAAAAGTTTTCGTAGCTGAAAGTCTGGAGCATGAACTAGCTTGCTTTGGATTTGAGTACTACTGTACTTGCCATTTTAAGTGCCTTTTTGTGTTATGGCTCCTTGTTTGTTGGGTATGCTGCCAGAACTGCTCACCTGTTCCCTAAGGGCTAGATGGAAACAGCTCTTGCTTGTCACTGACCCATTCAGAATGGTATATCAAAGCAAAGCAGTTGAAAGCCTGATAGCCTGTTAATGATCCCCTGGGATATCCACTTATCCCATGTGTCATTTTCTAGTCCTTAAACACTTGGAGTTTCATGGAGCAAGTACTGAATGTGTCACTGCCTCCAGTCAGAGAGGGAGGCAGCAAGAGATGCTTCTGACAATGTGGTGGCATTTTCAGCCCTGTTATTGTGACCTAATCCTATGATAACATGAATCACTGTAGTGGAGATGTCATCTGAGGTTTAAGCCCTCACCATCCTGGTCTGTTCTATCATGATATCCACCAAGTGCAGCAACATAGCTCAATGATACTGTTAAAATTACATCTACCAAAAAAAAAAAAAAAAAAAAAGATTGAAGTGTTGCTCTTGGTTTCTACTTTTATGTGCGCTGTATTCATTCCCTACAGCAAAGATGTCAGAGGATATTGAGGGTAGAGGTGCTGCTGCTGGTGCCCTGATCAAGGACAATTCACTTTTACGGGCCAGACAGCAATGGTTTCCATTCCTTAGAGGCTTTCACTGCATTTGAAGGACAGAATTCCAACTGCATGGGAACATAAAATGTGAAAATTGTAACAAAATCCTGAAGGCCGCTTTTACTCAATGGACCATTGCTTTTTTTCCTGCTTTGTTAAATCTCCCACCACATTGCAAATAGCTGCAAATATGAAAAGCTGATTAATTATGCATTAGTGTGGCATTTAATGTCTGGAAAAAATAGAAAAAATAAAACCAAAGTGTGCAAGCAGATGAGAGTGGTTAATGTTTGTAGTACTAGATGAGAGTCTAGGAGCTGAGAAGAGGACAAAAGCAGTTTGGAGATTTTTTGCAGACAGACAAAAGGGAAATAGCTTAAAGAAAATGAAAAGCAGAGTTCCACAGATCTCTGGGAGAAAAAGACTTCAGCTATGCATATTTATGCTGTTAGATTTTTAAGAACCTGCTCCTTTCAAGGCGAGAGTTTTACTTTGATCAGGGAAGCAGGCAGAAGAGAATAGTTCAGCAAGAAAGCAAGCAGAGATGTGTTATTTCTTGGTTGGCAAAACTTCCCTGCGTGAAAATAATCTGGACTTTCAGCTTAACTTTGTGACAGCCCTGTGTCCAGGGAGCTGTCAGCCTGCAGTTTCACCCTCGGTTTCTGCAGCCCTTTCCCCTGGTGAGGGCTGAGATGCTTTAACGTGAAGCCAAGAAACTTCTCGTGCTGCCCAACTTCAACTACAGCTGGCGGCCTGTGTCTCTCAGAACATCATACAGACTAGTGACTTGCTCTATATATAATAGGTGAAGGGGACAGATGGTCTAAGGATGAGACAGCTAGCTAGGATTCTGGAGACCTTGAGCTCAGTTAGTCCCCTACAAGCCCTGTTCCTCTGTCCTACCTTGTACAAGTGTTTTGAAGATGACCACAATAGAGACTGCAAGGCACTCATACTGCAGGGTAAATAGTTACAGTCAGAAGTCTTTAACTGAGAACTAATATTGAAGAATCAAAAACTATTTGATACACTTTATCGTGACCAGCCGGGAACTAATTAAAACACCTGTCCTAGTGTGCACCATTTCTAGTTAATATTCTTCATGACAAATAAATCTTCTCTTAAATGAGTGGTTAAGAATGCCAGAAGAGTATTTTCAAGGCATTAGTACTTGGAAACAAGATGACTTCTAAACAATATCTTCCTTTATGGCAGGCATGCACAAGAAGTGTTAAATGGATATTTTATTATTACTGTTACTGGTAGTTGTTTTTCCAATTTGCTTAGCACAGAACTGCCTAAAAGTTGTCTCTCCAAAGACAAATGCAATCTGCATTTTGTTGGAGTCTTTTTGACTGTACTAATTTTCATAAATAGGAGATTTCATATGTCTTCCCATTAACATGAAAAACACTTTTTAGAGAGAGCTCAGGTCTCAGAATAAAACTCCATCATTAATTACAAGAACGGAACAGGGCACACCAGGGCTGTAAGGCTGCTGTAAACTGGCTCTGGTATTGAGCCAAACATGTTGAACCCTCAGATGTCATTTTGGCCGCTCTAATTCAATGGAACCTTGTGTCCCAGTTGTAGAAGAAACTGTTCTATATCCTTAAGCAAAATCCTCTTCAGGATTCTGACAGTGGCCTGAAACTTAGTGATATTATTTTCTTCAAATCCAGCTTTGTATTTAATGTCCTTGAATGCTGGTGAACTAAGCTCTGGAAAACCTGGGACGAATCTGAGAGATAATTATGGAACAGAGTACTGTGCCCTAACTGCTTGTGGCTCCTTTTCCAACAGCTTAAAGATTATTTTAATTTTGAGAGAATGCTAAAGGTGGTTTACTTGTCTTTTTATTTTCTTTTACTAGGGCATACTACTGCATTTGATGCATTGTCAAAAGAGAAGAATATCATAGAATTTGTTAACATAAATGTTAAATGATTAGGAGATGTCCTCCAATTCCCAGGAGTTATCTGCAGTAAGGTAATTTCATTTGCATCAATGGAATTATTTGCATCAGTAACAGTTTCACATTTAGATAAAGGCTTCAAATTACAAAAGGAAGAGGTTAGGACAAGAAGAGAGTGATTTCCCACTGTGATTACCAATGAATGGGGCAATCGTCATGAAGCATGGATGCATAACAGATCTGTTTCCTATAGCTGGAGATGCAGAAGAGAGGGCTCTTAGCGTGAAAAATGACAGGAAGGAAAGAATGATAAATAGAGTGGAGGCAGCAGGAATCTGGGAGAGAGGGAGAAAGAAAGGCTGGCTGCTCCCTGTTCTGCTGCTCACCCCACTTTCCTTCTCTCAGTGCTCCATGGATGACCAAAAGAGAAGGAAACAGGCAATGTAGCTGAAGACTTGGGGGAAGTGGCCAGAGTGATCCCATGTGCAGCAGATCTTATTTCTCACCCTTTTGGAGGATGCTCATGCTTGTCTGATCATGCAGGACTGATTATTGTGAGCTCTGATGTCCTCTGGAGCAGCAATGTGTGGAAAATGTCCAATTGCTAAGAGTTATCTTGAAATTCTTACATGGTAGAAAATCAATTTAACCTGATCCTTGCTATATTTATTAGTGATGCATTTAATGGAGATACTTAATGTAAAGAAGGATCTTGAAATATGCTGCTGAATTTTGAGATGACCTCTATATTTATTGTCCCCCTCTGTGATGTATAAGGATGAGAAGTCATAAAGTATCTGTCAGTTTTGGTATCCTTTCTGCAATAAGGGGAGAAAGTAATGATGAAAACGGGGAGAGAAGTCTTTAGCTGACAACAAGGTTTTGTATTTGCCTATATTCCTCCTCAGCCTCTCACAATGTTCAGACTGAGAGCTGAAAACTTATCCATTCTCAATTGCAGGAAAATGTGCAGTCATGCTTTCAGCTCTCACTGGGAAATGAGAAATCAGTTTTAGCACCCGCTCACCAAAAAAAAGATTTTTACAAAGGTAACTCCTTTTCAGCTGTACCACTGCCATTGTCCAGAAGGTGGCAAAAGACCCTCCCTCCTGAACGGGCAATGTGGCTTGTCACGGGGGGAGCTTGCACCTGTAATTGTTTCGCACTGCTGCTTCTTGGTACACCACAAAATGCAGCTAGTTCTTGGCCTGCTTGCAGGCTGTCAGCACATTGAATTCTGCTCTGATGTTGCTTGTGTAAATTGATAAAGCCCATGACACATTGCAAGCTATGGCTGAGCATGCAGCCGGAAGTGCTGCTAGCAATGGGGTGACTGCATGGATCTGGTGGGATTTTCAGGCTGATGCCAAGCTGTGCCTGAGCTGCTTTGTACCTCCTGTGGGCCACGGGGGCCCTCCAGGCTATCCCCACTCTGTGATTCACTATCTCTGTGTATAGGCTATGCTGCTAGCAGAGTGAATTCTTTTCTTCCCATAGGCTACCATGGGAATACTTCAGCCCACAAAGTCCAGCAATGAATCAGCTCTAGCTCCAACATAATATGTTAAGAATAGAAGTTGATCAGGCAAGATTAGAGCTATTACACAGACAGAAGAGGCTGTGTATGAACATCCATTTCAATTTAGGCTGGTAAATTCTATTTCATTAAATCCCAAGATTGATGCTACTGATCCTGATAACTTGTTTTCAAAATACTTATTATGACCAAGCTTTATAATGCTGATTTTTTCACTTGCATAGCAGGGAAAACAAGACAGGACAGTATTCTGCAAGTGAGAAAACATCAGGAAGAGTTGCCTCCTATTAGCAATACTAATTTACATCCTTATTAGCATCTAATATGAGTTCACTTCTGAGCTCAAGGGAGCCTGAAAAATGACACAGCACGTGTAAGGCCCAGCTCTACACCTCAGCTGCTGCCTCCACCTTCTCTGGGAGATTAGGTGCTAAAAGCTTACCTTGACAACCTGTCTATTCCCTACCATTCACTGAGCTTCTTGCTTTGGAGGTACAGAATGCTTGTGCATTTGCTTGTGGTACAGAATGAAGGCCAGTTAAAGAATTGTACTTTATGGTATGATTCCCACCCCAACGGCAGAGCAAATGCAGTAATAGAAGACTGAGAGGAAACCGTTCTTTCCTAAGTTTCCTGGATTCAGTAGCCTCAGTTTATTTGTAGGAAGGACTGGGGACAATGGTTGACTTCACATCTGTGTAGAAAATGGCTCGCAGAGGTTTCCACCAAGCTCAGCTCATTGCACCATGGTGCTTTCAGCTGGCTGCTTTCTGCTGTGGGCCTGCTGTGTCAGGGGAGTGGCCCTGGCCCCACTGTCCTTGTTCTTCTCACAGACCAGCAAATAAGCTCTCTGCTGGCACTGAGGTCAAGTGTGGGCCAAGAGGGCAATCTGTGCCTCCCATCCATAAGTGTTATCCACCTGTTCTGTTCTGTTGCTGTTTGGAGTTCGTGCAGCTGCTTGTCCTGCACCCTCCTGGGGCAGACAGGGAGCAACAAGTAGGCATCCACAGGCATCCTCTTGCTCTGAACGCTCTCAAGGCAGCAGAGGAGCACAATCCTGCTGTCACCCTCCTTAACAGCACCTGCGCTAGCACTGAAGGTGCTGTAAAGGGAAGGGAGGGTATGTGGGGGCACTGGCTGTTCTTTGGTTGTCTCATACCATGCTGCTGAAGGAAGAGAAAGCCATGCCTGGGAAAAGTAGAACAGACATCCTTCTTTTGGTTATTTGCATTTCAGATCCAGCACTGCTTTCATTCATTAGAGATAAAGATAGCAACATGGAAAACAAGCAATATTTGAAGATACGTGTGAACTGTCTAACTTTGTCTATAATTGGTAGCATAGGATGAATATTTGGAAAGTATTCTTGCCTTAATTACATTGCTCTGCAATTGAACAATTGCATCAAGCATTGATCTTCCTAAAATAAAATATATCATAAAAGCTAAAGCTGACAGGTGACACAAATGTCAACTTTAAAATCCATGTCCCTTTAATGTGATCATCAGAACTATTCCCTGATCTACAAAAAAAATCTTTCACAGAGTTTTTACAGAGGATTACATCAATTTTAATTTTTATTTAATTTGATTTGATTTTCAAAAGGTCATCAGATGCTATGATTTCCTCCTAATTCATCTCCACTGTGATTCCTTGTGTGCTTTCAACTCTAATTTTAGCTTAATTAGTTTTTGCAGGGCTATCTGTATGGACAGAAAAAGGGTCAGTAGGTAGGCTGGGTCGAGGCTTGCTTAAGCTTTTCAGTTTTTCAGTTTCAATTGCAGTTTCTTGAAATTGCTCAGTTGCCAAGAAAATAAAGGGAGCTGGGTTGTGTCTGAATGAATAAAATTGTTGAGTAATTTACGTGCAGTCTGGGCTCTTACTTAAACGGTTAAAGATCTCTGTGAAGAATTTAACAATTGATACATCCAGTATTAAATAAGCTCATGTTTGAGAAAAACTCCATTCCTTATAATTGAATGAAACCTCTGAGAAATGTCACTGTTCATCTGTATTTGTCATGTAGATGCCTTTAGGGATTTGGACAAATAGCAGATAGATCTTCTAAGGGGTGAAGTCATACACGTGCCTATGACAGTATGTCTCTCTGAAGGCAGTTTTATTGCGGTGTATAGCAACTGGTTAATTTCAAATCTCCCTGAAGAGAAAGTCTTAAATGAGTATATGACAGAAATAATATTTTGATATTTTTTAGGAAGAGCTGACATTTCAAGCCCACAGGAGACAGTCTTTTACTGTCAAGAGCTAAAATAACAGCATGCATAACCTTTCAAGTAACAAGCTAATTGAGCACAGCATCATCTTGGAAATCCCACTTTAGGGAGATCTAAACAGGTCAAAAACTGAAAATTTATTCTTGAAAGTAGAAGTATTTTCCTTTCTGGAAATACATTTAAGATATACACCCCAATATCTGCTGTATATAATGTATTTTTAGCAAATATTTCAAAGGTCCATAGCATCGCCCTGTATCTAAAATGTACAAAAGATGCACAAACACTATTGGAGAAATATTTAGTGAAACCCTCCTGCTCTACTTGTATATGTTTTGCATGGTGACTGATTTCTGGGTTTGGAATAGCAGCCATCATAATCACTGCTACATACGGTAGCAGAGAAGCTAGCTCTTTCTTCTTAGTGCATTTAACTGCAGTTGACAGTGCAAACTGCTGGCTTGTGGCAAGGCTTAGATTTTGTGTACTATATGTAGCTTTTTTTCTGTCTTTGGCATGAAGAACGTTTTTTTTGATGCATCTTTTTTAAAATGTCAATGCAAACAAAACATTAAGAAACATTATCTCTGTCCACAGCTGGGTCCTAAGAAAATAGACAGTGCAACAATTTCAAAATTTGATAGCCGTATTTCAGTAAAGAGATGGTGATAGCATGCATCTGGCTTTGATTAAATGTGGTTAACTGGATTTTTAAATACCAGTAGTAAAAATTAGGTCTGTTGATTTCAGTAGTTATGCAAGGTGAGCATGTGGTCCAGTATTGACAACTGTCCTGAAGAAAACAATAGATTTTAAATTAAAAACATTTTAAGTCCTAATTCCCCACAGTTGTTCCAATGAAAGGATCTAATTTCATTAGGACTGTTTGCGTTGGTAAGGATTTGTTGTCATGTCTAAGAGATCTTCCTGAGGACACCTTTTCAGCCAGAAATGTTGGCTTTCACCTGACACACTTAGTTTATAATTTGGTTTCATGTTGAACTTTCATAGATTCTGATGAAGTCACACATGAACTGGCAGAAGAACTGCCTTCCTGTCTCTGGAGCATGAGCTCTCTGCAAGGTATTTCAGTGAGGCATTTGTTGTGCACACCTCTTAATAACTTAAAACGATTCATAGATCACAGAATCACAGAATTGTTTGAGTTGAAAGGGACCCTTAAAGGCCATCTAGTCCAACTCCCTTGCAATGAACAGGGATGCCTACAGCTAGATCAGGGTGCTCAGAGCCCCGTCCAGCCTGACCTCGAATGTCTTCAGGAATGGGGCATCCACCACATCTCTGGGCAACCTCTTCGAGGGCTTTACCAACCTTATCGTAAAAAACTTTTTCCTTATATCCAGTCTAAATCTCCCATGTTTTAGTTTGAAACCATTTCCCCTTGTCCTATCACCACAGACTCTGCTAAAGAGTCTGTCCCCTTCTTACTTATAGCCCCCCTTTAGATACTGAAAAGGAGCATGAAGTTTTAGGAGATACAACTTAATGTAGACTGATGCTAGGATAAAAAGAGGAAGGCGTTTGTATGAAGAACATTTTTTCAGTATGTTGTTAAGGACCCATTACGTTTCTTCAGAGTAATGAGACAACCAAAGCTGCATCATTTCTGCTTTAGAGACAAATTCCCACTACAGCGAGGACCAGTGGGATAGCAATAATATCAATTGCACAAATTCTTTGCAATTTAACACTTTTACAAAATGCTAATGTTCAGTGAAGGAAATCACTGTATAATGATATTGGACAATCTAGGTATATCCTTATAGTCATGTATTCTTGTGTGCTACATTTTCAGTAATTTCCACAGATCTGGTAGTTGGTTTCAGTTGTCTCTTCTGAGCTCAAAATTGCACACTTCATATGCAAATACCACTGTACAGCAAAAGCAAATGAAAAATGTGCGCATTAAATGAAAGAAAGTGAGAGGCTTATTTAGAATGACTGATTAAATTTTCAGCTTGTTTCCTGGTTATTGTGAATTATACTGCTTGTCTTGTGCTTTCCACCTGTAGGTGTCCTCATCTCTGTAAAGCACATTTAGCCATTTAAAGGCAACACACCTAAATTTACTGGCAGGGTACAGCCAAATTTCAAGCCAGAACCACAAAATTGATTTACATGCTAAAGTTCTATAGCCCTCTGATGTGTATGACCTTAATATGGATTTCCAAGTCATTGAGGGTTCTAGTGCATACTTGTCACAAAGTGCTGCTATTTTGTTTTACCTTCACTTTGGTGGGGAAAGGATTCTCACACTCGAGAGCAAGCTGTCTAGATGCTTTTCCTCATATGGACATTGTGGAACTTCTCTTAGTCCAGTAGACAGATCATAGATCAAGCGTGCCTGGCTTCTTGACAGGCTGACAGAGAACCTGGGCTTTTGGTGCCCAGGTTCTGTCACACCTGTGACACATCTGTCACATCAGCTGTGGCTGTAGCTCTGTTGCTCTGTCAGGCAAACAGACAAAGAAACTGACACAGGAAACTCCACAGCCTCCAGTATATGTGGCTCATGAGCACTTACATGCTGCAGGTTTCTGGGAACCCTCATGTGGATTCAGGATCTTACTTTTTCTTTTGACATCACTTTGCCCATAGGGATTCTGCTCTAACTTCAGGTTCCAGGGCCCAGATCCCTCAGTCATGGGTTCAAATGCCAGCGGTGATTTGAAACTAAGAAAGAAGGTAAGGAAACAGCTGAAAGATTGAGGTGATGTTTCCCACATCCACAAAGTGATCCATTTTAAGCCCACAAGATGGAAACTTATTCTATGTTTCTAGCATGTTTTTCAGTGCCTATTGATGCTGAAGAGATCTTTTAAATCCATCATCACTCACACTTACTATTGTCCTCTTTTTTCAGACTCTCTTGTGAGACTGTTATCATAATCTCACTTCAGTGTTGGATGGTTGTACTCACTCTCCTTGTGTTTACCATAATAATTCATTAAAATATATGGCCCTAAACTGAACTCTGTGGCCTGTGGGTTATGTGGTGGACTGTAGGAAAAGTTCTGGGTTCCAATGCCTGTATGTCATTTAGTCAGAGCTGTCAGCAGAGCTCTCTGGAAGTAGGTATGTTTTCAAATCTGAGGCTTAAGAAAACAGATAAACCTTTGTTTAGCACTCTAAACAGATTCCCCCTGTCCTTTCCATCATGCTACTGTATTCTTTTATATCTATTTTGAGTGTGATTAAAGGTGATGAATGTTTTTTGTGGGACTGATGCACTACCATACTTAACAATCAGTGCTCTGAGCTTTCCAGAAGGGGAATCTGGAGGAGAAAAAGGGAGAAAGTTGTCAAGGGACTATTCCCAGCAGAACTGATCAGCTTTAACACTGACACTTTCAGACTGTCTTGATCCTTCTCATGAAGAAACAGTGCCTAGCTCTTCATGCATTTAGTGTGAAGAATTTGAGTTGTTTTTTTTTTTTTTCTTAAATAGGCTATAAATTCATGCTGATTCACTGCTGAAATTTCTCAACGATATCTTCACTGTCACACATTTCACCTTGCGTGTGGACTAATACAAATATACCAGGCTTTTTTTTTTTTAATACCTGTGCACTTGAATGTCAATTACTTTTTAAATTACGCTGATTAGTAATGTAATGAATAAGTTTTTCTATCTCCTTTCTCATGCCTGTCCTTTTCCTCCACCATACTTTTTTGAACTGCCTCCAGGTCATTTCCTCTTGTTTCATTAGTTGGAGTAATTTCATTCTTCAGCAAATATTTTATCCAGTTGTGAATATGGCTTAGTTTTCTATACATTTCATGTCAAGTCACTAATTATCTTTTGTCTAAAAAGGCAGATTGAAAAAAAGGTTCAAACAGCCATAAACATAAAGAATCAAGCCAGATAGGGTGGGAAAGAAAGAATTGCTGGAGGTGGTGGTGGTGTCTCTCCCAGCTTTTGAGATATTGGAAACCTGAGTTCAACTCCTATGTCTACATTTGAAAGTGTTATTCCATTTCCCACAAAAGTGCTGCAATAACCATACTGCAAAACAGTTGACTTTGTTTCTCTCATTGTTTCTCTAATGCTCCCGGGAGGAAATACGCTGTTTCCTCCTCCTCACAGATTACTGTGACTGTTGGTGAAGATAACACAAGGTACGTGAACTGTTAAGAGATTCCCAACATCAAAACCAAACACTTTTGGACCTAGTTGTACAAAATATTTATTCTTCATGAACCAAAAAATGTTTAATTCCAGTGCTGTCCAGAACCAATGTTTTCTTAGAAGGGGAATGATATTCTTTTGACCAAAGTCAGTTCAATATGATCCATCCTCAGAACCACCATCCTGTGTATGTCTGTGTTACTGCTCTCCATTAACTTTTGGGACTGTGCTAGTGCTCTGTTTCTGGCCCCTGGTGATGTCTGGGAAGGCTTGGCACTAGGCTGGGACCTCAGAGCTGGAGCCTTCTGTCAGGATGACTACCCCCCAGCACCAAACCGAGACTCTTCTGCAGTCTGGGAAAGTACAGACAGCTGCATCTGAATGCTGTAGCAATGAAAAGCTCTGGACTACAAGAAGGATGCAGTTATGAACTTGTTACACATGAGAATCCAGTTGCACTCTTTGCTAGGAAAGTTCTTTCACATACTGCTGTCTTGTTAGGCTCCAGTGGTACTGGAGGCATTTCTGTCACAAGTGAATTAGACATAAAGGAGGCTGCCCTGATGGCAGAAACGGGTTTTCTAGGGAGGTATCCAGTACTTGATGCAGGTAAAACAGGAAATATTGCAAGTAGAACATTTCTCACAGTATTTTGGTTTTTTTGCTTCTAAGTGCAAAAATATGTAAAAATATAATTATTTTACTTGCAAAGATTAATGGAAGTCATCAAAACTTACACAAATGTTTCATTTAGAATTTGAGTGTATAAACAGTTCATGCTCTTAAAACACCCAGGTGTTTCTTAAACAGTGAGCTTAATGATTTGGGGAAGTTCTTGTGTTGCTGCTGTTCAACAATGAGAAATTAAGAGAAAGTTGGAGCCAGCAGAGTGGAAAAGAAAAAGCGGTATTTTGTCTTCCTTTCTGGATAAGAGTTAGTTGGATTCAGCTAAAGCAGAACCATCTGTCATACGCTAAACTTTCAGAACATGTGCTTGTAATTTTGCTGTTAAGTGGAAAATGACAAAGAAATAAATGACTGAATCACCTTTCTCACCTAAAAACAACTCTTGTAAACTTTGCACTCCTTTCTGTCTACTTAAAAAAAAAAAAAAAAAAAGGCAATTCAAAATATTTCCTTCAACATCATTTCATTCTCTATTAGCAGACTATGAAAGACTAAATATTTGAGAAGATCTTTTCTGTTGTTAGTGTTATCCTGTTTCACAGGGTCCATGACAGTAATGCTGGGCTGGATCCTGATGCCCAAGCCAAACTAGAGATGGGTTCTGGAAGTCACTGTTTTTGCATTCTCTTCAATGTCCCTTTGTCAGCTGTTTCGTGAGCTGGGAAAACTCTGTGAGATTATCTTCATGTCTGTATAAATGCACTAAAGCAATGTACACACCTTAATTTTTGAAGGGTTCAGTGTGTGATGTTTGTTAATTTCAAAGGCTATAGTCTGACAGTGCATTGTAGTTACACGGGTTGTCTGGTGAACTCCTGCAAGAGATCTTCTTTCCTTCTGTCTCAGATGATGTGAAACAAATCAACTGCTAATTATTGCTTCCCTTTATTTCTCACAAAGCCTTCTTACGAGGAAAAAGAAGGCAGATCTGGTACATCTCTGGTATGATTTCTTGTCAGCTGTAGAGAAACTGAATCAGAAAGAAGTTTGGCCTTATGAAACAGGGGGCATAAGGAGCAGAAGTTGCAATGAGATTTTGGAGAAACTTCTAGTGAAAATTTAATTTGCTTTTTTTGATTTATTTACTTGCAGACACCCACTCACACACAACCACCACCATCACCAGCCTGAGACTACAGTAGGTATCAGGAGTCCAAAATTCTGGAGCTTAATTCTACATGGTGAGATTTGGATGTGTTACTGCAAGAGCTGTTACAAAAGATGTGAGACCATAATGTGCAAAAAGAAAAGCTTTACAGATATTAGAAGCTATAGAAAGAGTTGGGGAGGAAATATGGTAAACTCTTGAAGCCAGTTTTTTGAGACCATGCAGTAATTAGGTTTTCAGAGACAGAAACTGTACCAAAGTCAGTTTCAGAATAGAGACCTTTGATATGAATAAACTTTTTGAATAAGAGCAGTCCATACAAAATGAGATGCAAACCATCCTAAATACGCGTTTAAACACCTTGTGAAAGGGAAGTGTTCATATGCAGCAACAAGGAAATTGTTCCTTGACATTAACTTTTTTATAATTCTACAAATATTATCTACTCTGGTATCCCTCTATTTTAAGGGATTGCAGGAGTACCCATAGCCTTATGCCCTGATGATTAAAGCATCTTCAAAGCTTGATGAGAAGTTCTGCTCTTGCATCAGTTAGTCATGAATTATGCAGGATCAGAGACGTTTAGCATCTCATTTGCCATCTCATTTCACCCTGGTGTAGTTGGAAGCAGCTTTGCTGTACCAACCCTCTAGGAGATTCCTCACTGTTTTCTGCCCTGAGATATCTCCTTTCCCTCGTCTGTTACTTGACCAAGCTGATACAACTTTAGTATGTTCCTGCAGCTTTATTCCTCAGAATTGAATTGGGAGTTGCTCTTTAATGTTTTATCACCACAGGCAGCAGCTCATGCAACCCCTCAAACTGTTTTAGCTTGAGATGCTTTAACTTGCAGCTAACAGGAAGAAGACCATTTGCCACTAATCCAGATGTATGGATCTGCTACACTGACAGGTACCATGCCCATAGATGTCTTTTCTGTAGACAGCGCTTTCCCTTTTTGACTGTACTCCTCGTCTCCAGGCTTTCACTGTGGAGCTGTGTCTTATGGACAAAATAAATTCTAAGGAGAGTTTGACCTTTATGAATTTGATAAGGATGTTACTTAAATGGAGTTGAATAACTTTT